>VZSF01002718.1:2350414-2421443 GCA_013398295.1 Chionis minor | reverse complement strand
AAAAAAAAAAAAAAAAGAAGAAGCCTCTGTTTGGAGTATTTTTATATTTAGCAGACTATCATATAAAAACTGTGTTTCCTAACCTTCTCTGGGAGGTTGGAGGATCCCTCACTGAGGGGACAGCTTGCCTTGCCAGCCAGCATGTTAGACAGAGAAATATCGACCCAAAGGGCAAGTGCTGCAGATGGGCAGGAGGGAGACTCTCATGGGAGCGCTCTCAGCAAGACCCACCACTTGCCAAGAACGCCAAAGAGGTGCAAAATTCATTCACTAAAGCATTCCTCAGAAACAGACATACTCCTACTTAACTGTGCTTCACATACCATCTGAAGAAATTTGATTGTTCTAATTCACCTTTTCTAACCTCAAAAAAAAGGCCCCAAACCAACCCTAAAAAACCAAAGTCATAGCACCTTCTCGGTCGAGGTACTGTGAATGAGCTGCAGGGCAGTAACAGATCTCCAGCAAGACGTTCCAAGATGTGTGTCAGCTATTTAACAGGAAAGGTGCATTTCACTTACTGAGCATCCTGCAAGCAGCTGGGAGACATGAATTTTATCCCCAGAACTGCCTCTTCAGGTTAAGGGTGAGAACAGTAAAGGATTCATCACAGAAACTCTAGCAAACACAGAATCAGAGAGAAAAGCAAAACAAGTTTCTTTCTCTTATCCATAAAAGGTAAATCCCAGTTATTAGAGGGGAACACCCAAGCACAGCCTCAGGATTTTGAGCCATATGTGAATATTTATATACATATTTGTCTGATCAGCCAACCAAATATTTACAAAGATTATACCCTGCTTGCACAGAACATAAATACCTGGGAAAATCAGCCTTTCAAAAGCAACACCTAGGAGCCCCTCCAGCCTCACCAATACACCACCTGGAACACCCCTCAGCTATTTCTAAACTCAAGAAAGAGCTAAGTAAAGGGCTTGGGTACACAGAGCTGGGAGCAAGGGGAGCACTGTGCACCAGGACATAGGAAGGTGTCCCCAGACTGCAGGGTCTGCACTTGAATTTCACCACTGCGATTCCACTCAGGCTCAGATGCACTTAAAGATGCTCTGACTGCTATGCAATTTTGTTTATAAAAGTCCATGATATGTTCCTGTAAGAGAACAGACCCGTTGTGTCAGGGCTATCCACAGGTAATATGAAAAGCTGCTGTCTCTGTCAGCAAAAAACAGCCACGGAAGAAGATAATGGCAAGTCACAGGAATTCAGAAAAACAGTCGCCGTTGGCCGCCCAGTCCCATGAGCAGTATAGTCATTATTATTTGGTTTGGTTTGGTTTCCATTTCACATTGCAACAACAACAAAAAAAAGGATATCCAAAACTGGAGAAGGAATTTGCAACAGGGAGGACTTGGCAATACCTTTCCAGTGGGCATATGTAGACACACCAACATGATAGAGACACTTGAGTGTTGTCGCTGTGGGAGTGTCACAGGCATCTTTGATCCTCGTGCTTTTCCAGGTTGAATGCGTAGTTTAAGTATGTCCAACTCCACCCCAAGCTCCACGAGGAAGACTGCTATGGCCTTTCCCCCCCCCCCCCCCCCCCCGCCTCTTCCAGCAAGGCAGGGAAAGAAAAATAAGATAAAAAAGTTTGTGCGTCAAGATGAGAACACCAATTACTGTCATAGGCAAAACAGACTTGACTTGGAGAATATTAATTTAATTTATTGCCAATTAAAATAAATTATGGGAAAGAAAAAACAAACTAAAACCACATTCCCCCTATCCTCTTTCTTCCTAGGTTCAGCTTCACTCCTGACTCTTCTACCTTCTTCCTCGGAGTATGCAGGGGGATGAGGAATGGGAGTGGTGGTCAGTCACCTCTGGTGCTCCTTCTCCTTGTGCTGTTCCTTTGCTCCAGCATGGGGTCCCTCCCATGGGATATCGTTTGTCAGGAGACTGCTCCAGTGTGGGTCCCCCACGGGGCCACAGATCCTGCCAGAAAATCTGATCCTGTGTGGACTCCTCTCCAAGGGCCATAGGTCCTGCCAGGAACTGCCCAGGGTCCCCACAGCATCACAGGCCATATCCACCTGCTCCATCATGGGATCCTCCATGGGCTGCAGGTGGATATCTGCTCCACTGTGGTCCTCCATGGGCTGCAGGGGGACAATCTGTGTCACCATGGTCTTCACCACGAGCTGCAGGGGTATCTCTGTGCCAGTGCCTGCAGCACCTCCTTCCCCTCCTTTTTCACTGACCTTGGGGTCTGCTGGGCTATTTCTCTCGCATATTCTCACTCATGTCTCTCACAGTTGTTGCATGTTTTTTACCCTTTCTTAAACATGTTATCACAGAGGCACCACCAGCGGTGGTCTATTGCAAGCAATCAAGAATAGCATTAAAATTATGGAAGAGAGTTGCAGATGAGAAGCAGGAGCAGGAGCACCCTCCTGTGCTGCTGAACCAGACCTCTTTGAAGTCCATGNAACAAGTTTCTTTCTCTTATCCATAAAAGGTAAATCCCAGTTATTAGAGGGGAACACCCAAGCACAGCCTCAGGATTTTGAGCCATATGTGAATATTTATATACATATTTGTCTGATCAGCCAACCAAATATTTACAAAGATTATACCCTGCTTGCACAGAACATAAATACCTGGGAAAATCAGCCTTTCAAAAGCAACACCTAGGAGCCCCTCCAGCCTCACCAATACACCACCTGGAACACCCCTCAGCTATTTCTAAACTCAAGAAAGAGCTAAGTAAAGGGCTTGGGTACACAGAGCTGGGAGCAAGGGGAGCACTGTGCACCAGGACATAGGAAGGTGTCCCCAGACTGCAGGGTCTGCACTTGAATTTCACCACTGCGATTCCACTCAGGCTCAGATGCACTTAAAGATGCTCTGACTGCTATGCAATTTTGTTTATAAAAGTCCATGATATGTTCCTGTAAGAGAACAGACCCGTTGTGTCAGGGCTATCCACAGGTAATATGAAAAGCTGCTGTCTCTGTCAGCAAAAAACAGCCACGGAAGAAGATAATGGCAAGTCACAGGAATTCAGAAAAACAGTCGCCGTTGGCCGCCCAGTCCCATGAGCAGTATAGTCATTATTATTTGGTTTGGTTTGGTTTCCATTTCACATTGCAACAACAACAAAAAAAAGGATATCCAAAACTGGAGAAGGAATTTGCAACAGGGAGGACTTGGCAATACCTTTCCAGTGGGCATATGTAGACACACCAACATGATAGAGACACTTGAGTGTTGTCGCTGTGGGAGTGTCACAGGCATCTTTGATCCTCGTGCTTTTCCAGGTTGAATGCGTAGTTTAAGTATGTCCAACTCCACCCCAAGCTCCACGAGGAAGACTGCTATGGCCTTTCCCCCCCCCCCCCCCCCCCCGCCTCTTCCAGCAAGGCAGGGAAAGAAAAATAAGATAAAAAAGTTTGTGCGTCAAGATGAGAACACCAATTACTGTCATAGGCAAAACAGACTTGACTTGGAGAATATTAATTTAATTTATTGCCAATTAAAATAAATTATGGGAAAGAAAAAACAAACTAAAACCACATTCCCCCTATCCTCTTTCTTCCTAGGTTCAGCTTCACTCCTGACTCTTCTACCTTCTTCCTCGGAGTATGCAGGGGGATGAGGAATGGGAGTGGTGGTCAGTCACCTCTGGTGCTCCTTCTCCTTGTGCTGTTCCTTTGCTCCAGCATGGGGTCCCTCCCATGGGATATCGTTTGTCAGGAGACTGCTCCAGTGTGGGTCCCCCACGGGGCCACAGATCCTGCCAGAAAATCTGATCCTGTGTGGACTCCTCTCCAAGGGCCATAGGTCCTGCCAGGAACTGCCCAGGGTCCCCACAGCATCACAGGCCATATCCACCTGCTCCATCATGGGATCCTCCATGGGCTGCAGGTGGATATCTGCTCCACTGTGGTCCTCCATGGGCTGCAGGGGGACAATCTGTGTCACCATGGTCTTCACCACGAGCTGCAGGGGTATCTCTGTGCCAGTGCCTGCAGCACCTCCTTCCCCTCCTTTTTCACTGACCTTGGGGTCTGCTGGGCTATTTCTCTCGCATATTCTCACTCATGTCTCTCACAGTTGTTGCATGTTTTTTACCCTTTCTTAAACATGTTATCACAGAGGCACCACCAGCGGTGGTCTATTGCAAGCAATCAAGAATAGCATTAAAATTATGGAAGAGAGTTGCAGATGAGAAGCAGGAGCAGGAGCACCCTCCTGTGCTGCTGAACCAGACCTCTTTGAAGTCCATGGCGTAAAGGAGACCCCAGAGTGTGGAGCAGCCACTGCCCTGCATGAGTAATGCAGCACAGAACCTGGCTTATCTACTTGGGTTCAGCAGCAGAAGGAGGCAACAGGCAAAATTAATTTGGGATGTTCACATGATGTGACGTGAACAGGTGGTGATGCTTGCCCTGCTACAGAGCAAGCAGCGCTACGCATGACCAACAGCAAAGCTCAAACAGCTACAGTGCATCGCTGGCTGTAAGTTAGGCAACACAAAGCCTGTAAGTTAGGCAGCCTTTACTTACTGAATTTCTGTGCCAAAAGTTACAGTTACGTTCTTAAAGTTTCTTGTGAACTTAGTCTTTACACTGTTCAAGGTTTAATTTCTAATTATTGCAACACTGCCATTTTTTTAATGCATTTAGCTGTAGGATAAATGGTGGCACCCAGCATATATTCCATATATAGTCTGAGGCTGCTCAATGAATTTTTAATGAGAAATTTTCAGCTTTTTCATTATGGCAGGAAGAAAACTTTCCTTAAAAGGGTAAAATAAATATAATACTGTAATTTAAGACTTCTATCTGATTTTTCAAAATAATGATTACTAATGAGGTAGAAAAGGAGAACAAGCCTGTTTTTCACACACTAAATCACAGTTCCTAAAAGGGAAGGAACAGAAATTAGAAAGATCTCCCTCAAAACTTAACTGTGTCCAAGCTGTAAAATGAAGTTTCCATCATGCGGGAAACTGATATTTCAGAATTGTGTTTCTGCATGAACCCTGACCTCATCAGAAAGGAATTTTCCACTGCCTCTTTCTTGTAAATTCCATTGAATTACTATTTCTTTAAACAAAAAGAAAAATCCTAAAATGCTTAATCAGATTCAGCATAGAGCATTGCCAGTACTAATTGCATGAAAAAAATTAATATGTATCCTGTGGAAGACAGCGAAAACTGAAAGGCATGCATGTGCATTACATTACTAAGTGCACAAAAATATTTAAGTTCCATTTTGAAAGAAGGAAGTTAAAATCAATATCAGAGCCCACTATTCTTTTAACTTTATTGCTATAGACATAACTCCTTAGGGAAATATTTAACGTCCAAGTCTCTTCTCTTACCATTTAAAATAATTCCTGATAACAAAGATTAGTTACAGAGGTATACTGATGATTGTCGTGGTTTTAGCCCAGCTGGCAACTAGGACTACACTGCCACTCACTCACTCACTTGCCTAGTTGGGATGGCGGAGAGAATCAGAAGAGTAGAATTGAGAAAGCTCACGGGTTGAGGTAAAGACAATTCAAAAAGTAAAGCAAAAGCTGCTCACACAAGCAAAGCAAAACAAGGAATTCATTCACTACTTCCCATCAACAGGCAGATGCTCAGCCATCTCCAGGACAGCGGGGCTCCATCACATCATGGTTACTTGGGAAGACAAAACTCCGTAACTCCAAATGTCTCCTGCTTCCTTCTTCCTCCCGCCAGCTTTATGTACTGAGCATGATGTCATATGGCACAGCAGGGTCCTTTGGTCTGTTTGGGTCAGCTGTTCTGGCTGTGTCTCCTCCCAACTTTTTGTGCACTCCCAGCCTACTCGCTGGCAATGTGGTATGAGGAGCAGAAAAGGCCTTGACTGCTTAGCAACCACCAAAACCACCAGTGTGCTATCAATACCGTTCTCATCCCAAACCCAAAACACAGCACTATACCAGCTGCTAGCAAGAAAGTCAACTCTACCCCAGCTGAAACCATGACAATGATTTTTTTGTTTGGTTGGGTTTTTTTGTTCTTGCCTCCTTTTGAAGTTAGGACCTATATATGGAAATGTATTTCAAAGATATATATGTAAATTTATAAAAACACTTTTAATATGCTACATCTCTTTCCATAATCCTGTTCCACATAGACACAGACACTGCAGTAACAAGCACCTGTCAGAAATGCCTATATTTATAAAATTTTTCAGTTGTCTGTTCAGTGATATGACCACACCTTGCCAGCTGGACTTATGTGCAATTAGTATCTCTGAATGGGATGGGAAATTGGCATTATGCTTCCGAGCTCTGCCCATAAAGGCAATCTGGGACAGTCATAGAATCATAGAATCATAGAATGACTTGGGTTGGAAGAGACCTTCAAGATCATCGAGTCCAACCATAAACCTATGCCAAAACCACCCCTAAACCATGTCCCTCAGCATCATGTCCACCTGTCTTTTAAATACCTCCAGGGACTGCGATTCCACCACCTCCCTGGGCAGCCTGTTCCAATTGCTTGATAACCCTTTCGGTAAAGAAGTTTTTCCTAATATCCACCCTAAACCTCCCCTGGCAAAACTTGAGGCCATTTTCTCTTGTCCTATTGCTTGTCCTGGCGTTACAATCAAATGCTTACTGATGGTGTGCTGCAGAGATGCTCAGCCTCTTCCCTTATACCGCCATGGAGACAATGACATTAGTACTGCTGTACCAGTATGACACTGGTAGCCTCTGGGAGCTGGGAGGAGCTGCCAAACTGGGAGGAAATCCCCCATTCATCACACACTCATTTAAGCAGACCTGGAGCCAGAGAAATGACATGGCCACCAAAAGGCCCCTACAGAGAAGCCCTTCTTCTGGTGTCCCCCTGCCCGTGATGGGCAGCTGGAAGCAGCACATCTCCTTGCTGATGTCCAGCTGTCCCATCAAGGAAGCTGATGTGAAGCCCTTTGGCAGCATGACTTGAGACTACACGATGTCAGAAAAGACAAATGTCAAATGGCATCTCTCCTCTGACACACCGTGAAGACAAAGACAGCAGAGGAAGTATACTACAACCTCCCCATCCACTCCTTTTACATTGTGGTAGCTTCAAAAGACAGATCTTACACAGCAAAGGAAGACAGCGTGAGAGTACCTCTGACAGGAGCTTTGTAAAAAGGTGTATCTGTTTCTGCTCACATTTCCATCCAAGCCACCCGAACGGCTCCTTTCCCCGTTGTTCCTCATCTCCTGAAGGCTGAATCTTCAGTGTTTCGCTGCTGTGGGGGTTGGGGGGGGAAGATCCCTCCCCCCCCCGCTTCCCGCATCATCACAGAGATCTTCCAGTCTGTCTGCAGGCATCATCACAGAGACATACAGTCTTTTCTCATTTTGATGGCTGCTTTCGTAACGGCTAAAGACATCTCTGGCTTGTTTTTGAATTACAGTGCAATACTAGAGTGATGGACACAAAGAAATGGCAGTGGCTTGGCAAACTCTGCTCGACAGCTGGTTTGCAGGACTTTGAAACAGACTGTAATATTGTTTTGGAGAGCTTCCCTTTAGCTGCTAAACTGAGGCATGAAAAGGAGAACTGTATAAACAGTATGAAAAATGATTGCAGGAAGAGCTTCTATTAGTCAGTGATTTTGACACTTGAAGTTTTATTTTCAGTCATTAGCTTAAGACACTTTTCTATCTTTAGGAAAATAAAGATGCTCCTTCTTATATGTGGGTGGCCCAAGACTGGAACATCATTTTGTTACAGGAGATGAAGTTGTCAACAGCTGCAAACTTTTCTGCCTTTGTTTATTATTGTTATTTTTGATCTAAAAAGTTTTTATGAATGGAACAAACAGATCCAAAATTTCTTTGGTATAATGCATGCACACAAGTTGAAATTTATCTCCTGATATTTTTGCATGAATTCTTGAAGTTTTTCTGTGGTATGACTGTAAAAGAAATTGTACATGTGACATAAGCAGAGCTTTCTCTTTGCTCTTTACGCTTGTAATGTTGTTAGTTAGATTTGCATGCTTCGACTTGTTGGGAAGATTCATTGCTGGCAGAGTGATGAGGTCTGGACAGTCGGCAGGTCAGAACGTTTATTAATGTGATTGCTTTGCACAGAAAAGGTTTGGCTCCATTGTAGAGAAGATCCCCTCTGAAATGAACGTGGAGACTAGGAAATCAATTATTAAGGAGGATGTTATAAAAACATATGTCAGTACTGTTCAATATGTGGTTGGAAGGTAATTGAAAAAAATTATGTAGACTCTGACTTAAAAGGAGAAGGAGTCTCATGAACACACACACACTGTAATTCCTGATAGCGCTGTCTGGCTGCTGAACCTGTCACACTCCAGAGGAGCACTGGAAAAAGGCCAAGCCCAGTCTGTAAGACATGGTTAAGGCATGATGGAGACTTACAGGGAACTTTGATTGGTTTTTGCTTGTTTTCTGTTATTTGTACTTCAGCTGCAGAAGGGCGTGTTTCACTGAAGCATTTCAATCTTTCTTTCTATTCAGAAAATATTTAATACGTTCCTAATTTTATATTCCATTAAACCCATCACACGAGCATCTTCCAGAGAGGTCCATGAGAGAGCTGATCACTATATTCATTTTTGCTCATTAATTACAGAGCTGCCTACAGTTGCTTAAATTTCACCACCACTTACAATCCTATTAACGATATTATAGTTGTGGGGTGAGTTGTTTTTGTGTTTTGGTTTTTTTAACAAAACTATCTGATATTAAACATGCATTTCTTGATTGAAATAAATATTGAAGAATATTTATATAATCCAGCTGAGGATAAAAATTCAATGCTTTCTCTCCTGGATAAATGCACAACTGAATCTATATTAATCTCAAATAAGAAAGGAAAGGTGATAATAATTTTGGTTGCATTGCTATTTGGCTGGTTTTGACCTATTCTTCCCTTCCTTCCTTCCTTCCTTCCTTCCTTCCTTCCTTCCTCCCTCCCTCCCTCCCTCCTTCTCTCTTTCTCTCTTTCTCTCTTTCTTCAAAGCACCAACAAAGATGTACTAAACCTAATCTAAACTCAAACAAATTTTTGAGAGCTACCAAGGGAACTCTGGCAGTCTTTTCCAGCTCCAAGGGACTGAAAACTGAAGATTTTATCTTAAGACAAAATGAAGTAGTTCCTGAAGACTGAGACATACTTTTTCCCAAGAGCCTCACTGTAGCTTCAATGGACTTAAATACACCCCATCTATATGGGCTGTTGCCCATGAACTAGCAGAAGTCTGATCTTAATGTTCTCTCAGTTGGACACCTCTTTTTACGGATGAGGTAGAGACACAGGGAAGCTACTCATGATCTATCATACTGATTTCAAACTAGTGGTATAGTAGTATAGAATAGCAGTTTTTCAAACTTTCTCAAATATAACACATTTTTACAGTCTTCCCAGAAAACCATCTTTCCCCAGTTTGACTGCCATCTCCTATTTCAACTCAAGACTCAAGGAAAGAAGTGGATTTTCTGCACAGTCATTCTGGTTTGCATTTCAGCTGGTTTGGGTTTACTATGATTACTTGAAAATATTCTAAAGAGCCCTGTGAGGATCTAAGAAGTACTTACAGAAAGCATCTTTCTAGGTGTGCAAGGCCTTACATGCATAAAAAGAGCAGCTAATAGCTAGCAATTTTGCATATTGTTCTGATTTTGTTAGCTTTACCACTGTTTTCACAGGATGCTGGCTTCAAAAAAATGTCCACAGAAAACAGTAGTAATACCTATTACTGGCACCAAAGTCTGGAGGTCCATCTCTTTCTTGCTTATCTTTGGCATAGTCAGGATTCAAGGTTTCTTTAACTGGGCAAGCCTGGGCAAAGAACACTTACCCGTGTGCATGCAGTACATTCACACCCATATAATTACTTTTTGTTAATTCCATGAAACTGTTTTCTTTCATTTTTACAGAGTCTCCAGCCCTGCAGACGTTCAAACACATGAATAACAGACTCCCAACTTCAATCAGATTACAACTGGGAATAAGGTACTCAGGCATGTGCAGCATCTGGTTGCAGAATTACGATCATTCATCTCTTGGGTCTTCTCAGGCAATTATAGTATAAGATATGTGCACATGGACTATAAAATTCATGCAACGTGGGCTTCTTTACCTAAGATGAGCAAAAAAGTTTTTAGAAATCAGCGGGCAATCTAGACAGCTAATACAGCTCCTGCAGTAAGTGTATCAGCTCCAAACAATCACGCTATTCACGCACCGCAGCATTTAGATGAGGAAATACTGTGAGTATACAGAGTTCATCAACCAGTTCAGGCCAAAAGGAAGTGGAGGCCTTTGTGTTTCATCAGAATCAAGGACTTTTTTTTTTGGATCTCCCCCTAAAAAAACCTTTACATCTGACGTCTGAGAGAGGACAGCATCTTGCAAGACTGCTATTTACCTAGCTTTACCCAACTATCTTGGAAAAAAGTTCATTATTCCTTTGATGTCTACAAATTCTATTAACAAGCACATGGACTCAAAACAGTGCATGATGTTAACACCTTAGTGTAATATGTCACATTTTAACCTAAATTCCTCGTGAATTATCTCACGTATTTTTCTACATCATAAAAGTATTTTTCAGTATTTTGCTGAAGTAGATTAAAAATCTATTTGCTTATCAGCCAGAAATGCTTAAAATTATATTAGCATTTAAATATCATAAAGATTGGGTATTATTATTATGACTCATTGAAACAGAGTTTACTTTCCAAACATTTTCCTTGATTTGATGGGAATACTTATGGTGCAAGAGATTTCAAAGAAGGAAAGCTGTAAGGATTTAACACTTTTAATATATATATGTCTTCAAAAGATAACTTCTGAAACTTTAGTGGGGAAAATATGTTATTATTTAATGATCCCTCATTGATACTGACCTGCTTATTAGCAGTGCATCCTACAGACCCTATTACTTATTCAGATGCAGATTTATTTCCAAATTCCTAATTCCTAACATTTTTATTTTTCTGTCTGAAATCAATACTAATATCACATAATGGATTTTAAAAAATCTTTGTGAGCTGTGTTAGGAATGTTCATGAGTTAAATGAACTTAATACGCTAAAATAATGTAAAAAGAGGAAAGAAAAGAGTTTTCTGAATATTTCTGCAAGTGTTTTTTAGTATATAATCATGAATGTGTTAAGACATGTATAAAAATGCGTTAAAGGATCAGGAATATTTTTCTGCAGGTACTTAGAACCTAATAAATAATGAATGTGATGATTAACTACATGGGCAGAAGTACAGAGCATCATCAAGAAAAAACTAAATAAAACCTGGCCTTTGAATGGGTGTGCACCATTGTTTTTAATATATAAAACCACTTGAACATACTCAGTTGTGTGTGAAGATAAAACAAAAGAAGTAAGCGTGCTTGAATTAACATTGTATTTTCAAATGAAACAGACTTAAATATTGCCAAGAGCAGTGAGGGCGTCAAGAGTCAGATGGAAGGGCAGCAGAGCCAGGTGAGCAGAGCACCATGACGCCCTTCAGCGCTGCTTGAGCAGCCACAGGGGTTTGTGCAGGTCTAGAGAGCTGAAGTAAGACCACCACCAGGGCTTCTCCCTGCCCGGTGGCGACCCTCCTCGAGCCTCAGGCTGCCCATGTTGGGCGTGAGGGTCAAAAAGTTCCAGGGGGTCATATGGGTCGTACGTGTCTTCCATTGACCGTCGGAGGAGCTTGTTGGGCCAAGCCTCAACAGGTCGCAAGACAAAGTCAACTCGCCCAGCCTGTTTCATCTTGGCAGGAAGGGTGACCCTCTTCATCACCCGGCTGTATCCCACTGCTTGGGCGCTGATTATGTATGTCCCCGGAGGCAGGAGTCGCCAGTAGTCTCCATCAGCAGCTTAGGAAAGGCAAAAGCACAACAAAACTGAGCTTAGTTTCTAGTCCTGCACCCTTTATATTAAATGTACTTGTATACACTTGTGCACAGATAGCACAAGCATTTAGGGGGCAGGTTTTGAAAGGATACCAGATTTTGATTCAGATTTTGATAAAAGTTCAGATGCAAACTCTTGAATGCCAAAAAGAGACTCCACTTGTGAAAATCTGGCCTGTGGGAGCTAACGGAGTAAAATTCACATACAAAATCTCAGTGACGGCTATGCCTCTATCACAGGGAAGGGAAGCTTTCCTTCATGCTGCTTTCCTGGGGGTACAAGGAATAATTCCAAAGAAATCAAATGAATTTAAAATTAGGTGAAACCCAAGAAAGTGAAAGCAGAATGCAGGCTGCTATATATATACACACACACATATATACATATAGATTTCATGTCTAAGGAGCTAAGAAATCCCTGCTTTTATTACATTACATTCAATTACTTTGCAGACATTATAGCACGTAAGACTATGGAGTCGGAGCTCCAGCTGGTATAAATTGCCATTAGTGTAAAACGGGTGTAAATTTCCTCCAGCTGAAGGTTAGAGCCTGCAGGCAAAAGCAGGGACTTTTAATACAGAATATTTGTTCTTCATTTTATATTCCCTTTATTTTGAAGGGTAAATTTCTCAACTCAGTAAATATTACATTAATGCTGTTTTCTCAGGGTACTCCTCAGTCTTTTTGAACACTGAAATTAGAAGACATTTTAATCATATGACATTTTTAACCCCACCTAACTCAAGAACAAATACTCCTTTTTCCTTCAATGTAAACACATTTTTTATTTAATTCTTAATTCTTTAAATGTCCACTGCCAATGGAAAACCATTGTCTGGGAAGAAGTTTGAAAAAGACCCTAATTCATGCCAGAGTCTCCCACCAGCCTCAAGAATCTGTATCATCTCCACTATTGTATCCCCTCTAATGTTAGGTTTTTTTGAAAGCTGGAAAGCATCCACTACATTATAAACCATTCTGGCTTTCTGAATTGATTCAACAACTATCATTAGAGCAAAATGTTACCATTCATGCCTTCTATTTTGCACTCCTATGGTCTACCCTGTTCTCACTGAAATCAATAATAAAATGAGAACATTGATTTCAGTGGGAGACTAAAAGCTCAGAACTTTATGACTGTGAATATTAACAGTTGCATATGCCTCAATACATGTTTACCAGCTGGTGACAGGTATAAAGTGAACATAATTCAACGTTGTAATTTTTTGTGTTTGATATATACATTGTCCAAAAATTGCCTATATTGATACTTTTCTAAATGAACAAAAAATATTGCCTGCCCTTCAATCACTGCAGTTATTCCAGTTGTTAAAGTCAGTGTGGATCCTACTCTAATGTCTTTATCTCATGCTCACAATATTTCAACTAACTTATTCTATCAGGGCTCCGTGCCTCCACATGCTGAGTTACAGCCCCTGAGCAGGTCTACTGCCATATTCTCCCAAACACAAAACATAAAGGTGGATTTCTGAATCTCATTGAAAATGAGATCACATCAGCTTTGGTGGACAGAAGAAAGTTCCAGGCAGAATTTTTTTAGCAGCAAGGACTGCATCATCCCAGAGATATGACAAACTCAACAGGCTTCTCTCCTGTCATTCTTGAAACAAACCCACAGCTGAGCCTCCAATTTTCCATTAAGGTGCCATGTCTTTAAAATACAACAAGACTTTTGCAGGTTAAACTCGCAGTGCTTTCACCCTGCCCCAGGAAGAAGCTCAAACTAAAAATATTACCTGTGGTGACATCATGCTGGATACCCCTGACTGAAATGCGAGCATTTTTTATTGGGTTGCCAAACTTATCAGACACAATTCCTTTTATCCCCCGATGAACCTGGCAAAGTAAAGCAAAGTTAGATGGGAGTCATTTATTACAGCACCACCTCCTCATCTTCTACAAGGAAACCCCTGGAGAGAGGAAACAGCTTTCAAGAGGCTCAACCCATTATAGATGTTCTTAGGTTCTAATGCCCCTTCAAATCACTCTGTTTTGGGACCTCCAAGGGGACTGAGGGAAAATGATAACTGAACAAGAGCTTTTTTTGGCTAGGTATGTGGTTCTGCATTCAGGGTCCCTTCTCTGCACAGATGACTTGCACCTCATGATCTGACCACAGTATTTAAAGACTGTTTCTGAATGTCTGCCCTAGACCCAGAACCAAAAAGAAATGAAAAGTTAAGGCTTTAAAAAACAATCTGTTGCTCTATACACAATGAGAAGGCATCACTCCTGTTAAGAGCGAAGTTAATTTAGCATGAAGCAATGGTCCTTTAATCTATACAAAGTGCAGCACTAAAAGTTGTGTGAAATCAAGCAGAATTAGTAGCTTTCAGGCAGTACCACCTATCAAACAATACACTGCCATCCTGACAGTAGAATCAATTCATGCAGATTGTATCAATAAATCAGGTCTTTAGTATTAGTTGAAACATATAGTTTTCATTTTCTTTCACCACATCTAAAAGGGTCCCAAACTCCTTAGAGAAAGAATCACAACTGAAAAACTGTCCTGTGATAGACACAGTGTTACTAATTTAAAGGAGAGTAGAAGCATAAGAATAAAATAAGATGGATAGTTCTATATTAGCATTATTTAATGTACAATCTTTAACACAATATTTGTTCATAATTGTCAAACACACCAATGCACGTTAACAAATATATAATATTAAATAAAATTAATTATTTTCTTAATATTCTTATTCAATATCAGTGAACAGGAATAGGTGAGGGAATTCTTTAGCTACTTGGGACTCATCACTGCTATGCTGCCTACACTTCACATGTCAAAATGTCATGATAGCAGTGTGTATAATACCCCTTTCCCTTCTCTACAAGCACAGAACCCAGCTGCTTGAGCTGATGAGAAATGTGCTTGATGACAAACTAAAGAGCGATATGAATTCTGTCATACAAGGAGGTACACAAACAGCTCACTATATTTCAAGTTCAATAAAAAAAACCAGGAAAAAATCCAAATGTTTAAACATTAAACCTCTTAAAGTCCTTTTTTTTTTTCAACATTCTGAAATGAAAACATTTTCTACTGGAAATTCTATATGACTATTTTAAATGAAAAGTAATGCCATTTTGATTTTTCCCCTGAACTCCTATGATCAGCTTGAACTGTTCTTTACTTCACTTCCCCTGACCCTTCTTTCTCTTCCTCTCATTTTTCCCTCCTCACTCTCCTTTGTCACAAAGAAGAATAGAAATAAAGAGCAAAGCATCAAAACAATGGAAAAAAATATATTTGCTTTTCTTTTGGAATATAGAAATGTTAAAAATACTCATTAAACTATCCAACTTTAATTCTTTATACAAAGCTGGAAAAAAAAGTCTAGTCTAGTGACAGCAGTTTTTTTATTTAAGGTGAGGCTGTGTTGTCATTGCTCTTGTTAAATAGCTCTTCCATACTGAGTGGAGCTATTCACTGGAGGGTTTGGGAACAACTCAGTCTAAGGACTTAAAAACTGTCCCTTATGAACTATTATGATGAAGCACTGCAATTTGCTTTTCAGCATGGACTTGAGGATTTATCATATGGATAGTGGGTAAATCTGGTCAGAAGAGTCATCTCAGACCCGAATTTAATTTACAGTGTAGACATACTCAAAGTAGTATGACCTCATCCAACTTCAGCAATAATTTTGCAATTACAACATGATGGGATAAAAACGTCAAAATTGAAATGTCCCTAACAATGTTGATTTGTTTTGCTTTAGTAAATATACTGGTTTTGGTTTTGCCTCCAGTCTCTGCCACATAAGTTTGGGAGAGTGTTTTGATACCAATTCTGACGGGGAGAAGAGATCGGCATTTATGAAAATGAATTCTGCTTCTGCATGATAAGCCAAGTAGATTTGTACACACACCGAACAGCCTGGTATATATCAGAATAAGAAAAGTTTAAATTGCTTATGGCAGACTTAATCCTTATCGGGAGTAATTCAGCCATCCTTATCTACAAAGTTGTTTTGCTTACTGTCCTGCATTTACTCAAAAAGCTTTTCCAGCATAGACTTCTACAGTATCTCACACTATAAAAATCTTTACATCTTGAAGACTTCAGCTGCAATATATATGGATTTAACCCAGCTCCATTTGGATTCACTAAAACTCATTTTCATCAGACAGCTGTAAAATGAAATGAGTTTGGTGGTCTGTACTGTAGACTTTATTGAATGATAATACTTACCACAAGTAGCAAGAGGTTGCTTAGAAAGGCCATAAAAACACTCCTAACAATTTTAAATTACTGCATACTCTATCAATATAAGGCATGACAGAAAGCTAATCTACTAATGGCTGAGAGAAAGATGAGCAACTTCTGTTTCTGTGTTCACTTACTTATTGTCAGGGAGGTATTTGTTTTAGCTGAGCTTAAACTTATTATTAAAAATGACTTTTAAATGGCATGTTTTAATGCTCACAGGCATACAGTTGTTCCTTTAGAAGATCAGGCTTCATATGTTTTTTAACTACTTTGACCAAGAAATCAAGCTGAAAAGTGTGGAAACAGCGTTTCTAGCAAGATACTTAGAACATCCCCAATTCGGCTGAATCTAAATCTTCTGTTGCCTTGCAGTAGGGTTTGGACCACAAACATGGAATATGGAAAGGAAAAAGTTCCAAAGAGCTCTCTGGAAAGCAGGTCTTGTTGGTTTATTCTTCAAGAGAAAGGCCGATCTCAAAAGTCTTTTCCAACCTAAATGATTCTGAGATTCCATGATTCATATTTTTCTGAATATGTGGGTTTTCTCTAGCATTAAATTCTGGACAGTTGATTTATAATGTTGCACAAAGAATTTATAGACAATTCCCTTTTTCACTGTTTTCAAGGCCTTTACAGTCCTCAATCTCCATCATTCCTGCAATACAGGCAAAATATTGTCTGTGTATCTGCTAGACAAACTGAGGCAGCAGGGCCCCTTGAGGAGTGTGATGGTTGATTTGATGCCATCTTGATAACTAATTGAAGAAACAGTAAAGAAACAAATATTGGCAAAGAATGAAGAAAAAAACCTGTAAGCACAAAGGTCTGTAAAAGGAGAGCCGTACCATTTCCATGTAATTCAGAAGGGCGTCTCTGTTTTCATGCCAGATTGTAAACAGTTCTTCCTCCAAAGGAAACTTTTCACATCCTACCTCCACAGTAACTTCAAAGCAATTTGTGTGAAGGTAATTAAAATCTGCCATACCTATAGGTTTAAAAAGAAAATGAAGAGACCATGAACAAGCCATTTAACCCTTAACTGAAGCTTTGCTGTTGCAGTCAGCTGAATGCAGTCCCTGTAGATGTGAATTAATATATTGTAAAGAGTGTGCATGGGTGATATGTAAAAAGTGTTCAAAGAATTCAGAATTCTACAACTTATTTCAACTATGAATTAACTAATGACTATGACACTTGTTTCAGGCAAAAAAAGCATAATTTTAAATTATTATTCACCTGACCAAGAAGTAGCAATAGAGAGATAAGGATTGGCTAATCACGGTAATTGGATAATCGGCTGTATCAGAGGTGATTGCTAAGGGTCACCAGCAAAGAGATGACCTTTTGCCATTAGCATGTTCAAAACTGTTTCTGTACAAAAGACGTCGGATATAATTTTCAGAAGAATGTAAGCCAAAGATATTTAAACCTAATTCTCACTCATGCCCCAAAGCTCTCTAAATACCTAGTTTCAACATAATTATGTGGGGATCCAGCTGAGTCCTATTTGAAAACACAACTGAAGCGCTGCCGAAAATTTTATGAACACTGATATTTCATCCACACCAGTATTTCAGGACTCCCGAAGGAAACTAAATACTATTATTGGGGAAATCAAATTAACAACCTAAACACAAATGAATGGGATATCTATCTCTGTTGTAGTCTTTCCTGAAAAAGAGTTTATTTGAACTGCACTTGCATAGTCTGAAGGATGGACTCAAAATCATGCCACTAAGGAATGAGAGCATAGCATTAAGCATTTATTTCTAAATTTCAGATTTTAAAACTAGAATGATATTATGTGCAATAACAAATTTGACCCTTGTATATCTTCTTAACTTTTCGCAGGTCACATCAGGGCTGAATACATCTCATGGTGTCTGAATATAAATGTTACCAACACAGATTTTGCCACTTAAATCCCTTACAAGTTTCTTTTGCAGGGGCCTGACCTAAAGCAAACAGAAATGAATAAAAATGTTTCTTTCAAACCCTTGTGTCTCATAAAGGTCATATAGAGGTTTTACCTCACTCGATATGATGGTAAAGTGGTTTTACCTCCAGTGAAGCTGTACCACTCAGCACCATTTATAATACCTCCGTGTTTTACAAAATTTCCACCGCAACGAAGTTCAGATCGGTCTGAGATGACGGGATGTGCATCTGCGTAGGCTTTAGCCAGCATTTTAAACATCTGGAATGAAAGGGTTTGAAATAATTTGCTTTTACAAACTGTAAACACTGTCATTGCTGCTCGTAACTAGTGCTGTTGTGAGCCCAGAAAATGAGCCATCTTGCATCCTAGAGGCTGATGGAGGGGGTGAACCTCCGCCCAAGGATATTCTGCCAGGAAGCTTTCCCTTGTCTTCTCCAAGGTCCTTCTCTGCAATCCAATATATTTAGCCAGAGATAACATGAAATACCAGTGGATTTTGTGATATTTGGCTTCACTCTCTCATCTGCGTCAGGAGTAGAGGGCTTGTTTGGTTGTACTTCAAGTCCCAGGTTTTAAAGCTGAAATTAGCTCTCTCCTTTAGGTTTTAGCTCTTGCTATTTTTACCCTGTCAAAAATACCTACACCCGCCTCAGCCCAACCAGATCTTTGCATTGGATGTTGCAGTTTAAAATAGACAGTGTCAATTTGCTTTGCACTTATCACTCACGCAGGACAACCTGCCAGTTTGATCTCAATGACAGTTGCTTTTTTGTGGGGCAGAAACCATTCCTAAAAAGTGAAGGATAGGATGTGGTGATGGAGGATGTCACCACTGATTTCCTAAGAGTGTTGATACTGAAGAACAGCAGAGGAGTCACCACTCAGAAAGGAAAAGTGACGGGTATATGTGGTGAAGACAGAAGAAACAGCAGTGATCTGCAGAAACCATTTCTTTGAATCAGGTTCTTGTCATTTTTCCTCCAACGTTTATTCCAACTTTGTACAGAAATCCCCCCTCTCCTTTTTGTTTATTTGAACCTCATCTACAAAAGCTATAATTTCAGATTTCAACATTGAAATGACAGCTATTATCAGATGCTACTACTCAGCATCATGAGTTTCATTGCATATTGCTTAAGACAATATGTGCAAGAAGTTGGGTGGCTAAAAATCCCATTCTTAGAGGTGATCCAAAAACTTTATCCTCAATGTCATCATGGATAAAGATCAAAATGACCAAGCACACAACTTTGGTCTAATATTTATGACTGTTTCTAATACGATTTTTTAAAAAGAATGTTAAAAAAAATGTTAAAATATGCTAGGATAGCAATACATTTATTATCACGTAGCAACTAATGTATGACTTGTCACAGACTTCAGGAAAACTCAGACATTCAGTTGTAGTACACTGGAACAAAAAGAGAAAAAACACAGAGACTCATGACTCTGGAAGCATCATGCTTCCTTTGGTAAAATGAGGTTGGTGCTGTTATCCTGGTCAGCACTTCTACACCACTGACTGTCACAGGTTGGGTTTTTCAGGAGGAGGGAAGGGGGTATTTCCATTCACCCAAGGGACTGAACTTGACTTAGTGTGTAAATTTCTACTCTGGTGAGTGCAGGCATTCGGTGCAACTTCTTGTGTAACAGAAAGCAACTAAAGCCTGGTAAAAACATCCATCTCCACAAAAGCCAAAAAAATGGGAAAGTCCTGGATTAGGTGGGCTGACCCAGATGCAAGAATGTGAGTGTGAGGACATGGTCTCAGCAGGTACCAGCCCAGGCTGTGATGCAGGCTAAAGAAGCTTGAAATCTGCTGCATCTCGGAGCAGGTGCCACGGGGATCCTTGTGCTACCACACACACCCCATGATGGACACAGGGAAGTGGTAGCACCCAGATACATTTTCAAACAGGATAACCTGGCTTGAATATTTCACAGAATTTGACTTTTTAATTTCTGGCTATTATCTGCACTGCAGCATTTAATCCTGGGCTACAGCCAAGGATGCAAACTTGCCTTGTTTCCCTTTGCACAGCAAATTTGACAGGTCAGAACAAGGGTTATGGCTAATGTACAGCAGCTAAAACAAGCTGCTGTATTTCAGGATGCAGGTTCCCCAGCAGCCGCAGCTGCAGATGACCTTACTTAAACGCAGGTCACTTCACATGTACAGGTTTTATAACTTTCTGGGCAAAATTTAAAGTGATACTGGTAGTGTTGTTAAGGTTACTGTGCTGACTCATTTGAAAAATTGGTTTTAACTGAGGACATCCCCAGCCCTCCCCTGCATGTTTGAAACTTCCAGGTGTGTAGCCATCTTCCCAGGCTTTGCAGCCATTGACTGTGCAGCAGCTACCAGTGTGAGGTCCTCTGCCTCAGGCTGTCGCAAACCAGGGATGCCATTAGGGCTTGCCCAGCTGTGCACTGCATTGGGATGGAGCATTTTATACGTGTGACTGCATCATTTCACTCAAAACTCATGTGCTGTCCCTGACCGGAGATGACGGAAGGACTGCTGTCTTTCCATCCCACAGGTGAACTGCTCGATAAGGTACACATGGCCATATTCCTCCACCATTCCTCCACTATCTACGTGCAAATCAGGACAGCCCTAGCGCAGGCGATGGGATATAAGTGCACAGGTTTATGATTTCCCCTAGTCCTCACCAAGAGCTTCTGTAGCTTTCATTACCACCCACCAGATACTTCTTACATGGGCTTTTTACTGTGGAGTGCCTGGTCTTTTTTACTGCCAAATCATCATCACACACATGTAGTCAGTAGGTATTGTACAGCTGAGAAAAAATGGACTGATATAGAAAATGTTTAATACTTATACATATTTAAATATTTAACAGGTGCTGTTAAGAACTGTTGCTTTGGAAGAAATGTATTCTCAAAGATAACGGATGCTTCAAGTCAAAGATCAACTTCTGACTGTTTTGAACTGCTGTTCATTATATAAAGAACCACTTTTTTTTTGAGACACCAGGGACATTTTTAACATATGCTGGAAGGCTGGAAAACTAGCTGTTCTCCTAGTGGGCATGTCAGCAATGAATACTAGATTGAGGAAACCAAAGGGAAATAGTAAAGATGGCAAAAAATTTCACAGAAGATTTACGGTGAGTCCCAAATGGGGAACTTCCCAGGGACAGAGACGGAAAAACCATTCCTGTTCATCTGACCTGGAATAAATGTTACAAGACTGCCACCATATGGCAGCCAGCTTTTTTTTTTCATTCCTACAGATTTCAACAGAAAACAACACTGCTGGTCAGGCTGGTTCCTTTTTTTCTGGAAACCAGTGATAAAAATATCACAACCTCCACCCTTTAAATAGTAAAAGCCTGGCTTTTCCTAACCTGCCTTGTGAAACCATGTTTGGCTTCACAAAACATGGAGGAATATTTACAGATCAAGCTGCCAGTGTGTAAATGACCCTATATTTTAAAGAACATTAAATAAGTGTATAAATCATATTTTTTATATATGCATATATTCATACATAAGCATGTGGTTTACTATGTTTCATACATACATGCATATATTTACACACACATATGTACAAGCTAAATAAATAGAAGTTTTTTACTTGTTAAAAGAAAAAGGTTTCATAGTTCCACACATGGAAACCATACCGATGTGCTCACCCTGCAGAACCCGTGTTACCTTCTCATCAGGTGTGGGGGAGAACATTTTTTCTTCCATAGGATGCCTTGAATAGTCATAAGGATAGGTCACAACCAGCTCACCCCCATGGAGGCTGGCGGAGAGCACGAAGGGGATTGACCTCAACCACTTCATGACTGCTTTTGTCTCAGGAGCCACCTGAAATCCAGGAGAAAAAAAAAAAAGCTGTGAGTAGTTATGTAGTTCCAAAGGAATTTGATGCTGAGCAGGATGAAGCCCAGCAGAGAAGGGAGTGTGTCAGAAAAGAGAATGCTGAGGCTCTTTGGCTTTTCCATGCCAAAGGTTAATGGGGGAAGAACGTCAGTTTTCTCCAGGGAACAGATGGGATGTGTTGTTCACTGTGGAAAAACTGGGGGGAGAAAAAAAAAAAAAAAAAAAAGAAAAAAAAAAGAAAGAAACTTTGACAGAAAATAACTTTTTATTACAGTGACATTTTCAGCAGTTCAAAGTGATGATGGCAGCATTTTAGGCTTGAAAAATTGTGGTGTTGTACCACTACTTGCAAACCAAATTCCTTATCTAATTGCATTTCTGAATTAGCAGGACTGATTTTGCATGGATAAACTGGAATACAGGGATCGATTTGTAAGTCTCAGCACTTGTTGGAAATACATTGTCTCATTTGCTATCCTGTGGTCCAGGTTCGTCTCCAAATAAATGAAAACTAATGTATATAAAGCACAGCAATGACTGCAGTTTACCTGCAGTGAACTGCTGCAGATAAGTCACAAAATTTGTCTTTCTAACAGTCCACGCTTGGTACCAGCTGACAAGGGAGCGGGCACCGGAATCCCAAAGATGCTGAGGCCCCTGTCTCCCCCTGGCATGCTGGAGGCTCCCTCATCCCTTTTTCCTGAGGAATAACTTCACGGACCTGCGCCGCTCAGTTAATTCTTAGGGGTAACAGTGTCACCTGGTGGCCGGTCTCTGCAAGCCCTGACACACGCCGGTGACCTTGGAGGAGGTGCGGTCCTTTTCCCTGCAGCTTGTGAAGTTCCCAGGGAAGAAAGTGGGTGAGGGCAGAGGCTGCTAAACCAGACTCTGCTTTGCATAAGTGCAGATACGCCGGTTTTAAAAAAATAAGCAAGATGTCTTGTGGTGGACTTAGTCCAGCATCTATATAGGGCTGCTGATGTGGCGTATATCACCCTTTGATTTGATTCCATCAGCCGTTAGAAAATCATCCAGCCAGGATCCCAGACCAGCTAGTGACTACTAACAGTGAATCAAGTCAGCAATATGCAGGGAAAAAAACACAAAACAAACAACCAAACACACACACAAACAAAAACCAAACCAACCAACCTAAAGACCTATACATTACGGTTGCAATAACACTTAATTCCTGTTTCATTTCGAACAGTCCCTATTCTGCTATTAGTAAATAACAGCTTTGGGGATGCTTTGGGTAGCACAAACTTAGGTGTGGAGCAGAGAAAACCACTGTGAGGCACAGGTGCACCATGGATGTATTACAGCTCCCAGCAATGAGGTAGAAAGCAAAGTGTCTCGGGAAAAAGCCAGGCCTAAACACAGTTTTATCTAGAATGATTTAGGAAGATATCACCTTGCTCATTCCCGAGCTAGGCAGGAGGCTACCTCCCTTCAGATGCCATAGTTATTAACCAAGTCCTCCTAGTTTTCAACTTTCCTTAAAATGCCATTCTGTAGTCACTGAGCTGAACTAGTGCCTCCAGCCACTGCCAATGTGCTATTTGAAAAGCCTTTACCTTGTACTTGGGAAGAAATAGGAACCTGAGAGTTCCCACTGCTGTAAGGTGAATCATTATATAAGTAGTTTACGGTTAGCATATGGACACAAATCAGATTGTGCCACATGTCTTCAGAAGAAACAGGACAGGTCTATTTTATCTAACAGCCTAGTGGTAGCCTCCAAATCTCCATGTCACAACCTTTCAACCTTCAGTATTAGAAAGAGGCAACTTAAATGCAAGATGAGATGTAAGGGGTAAAGTCTGACCAACTCAGGAACACACAGAGTGCACTTTGCACATCAGAAACCTAACCAAGTTTTTTTTGCATAATTGGGAAGATTAGACACAGAGTTTCCAGGAAAGGCGTGACATGAAAAACATTTTTTAAAAGGCAGATAAAGGGCTTTTCCTTTCTGAAAGGAAAGGAAAGACGCTCTGCACTTTTTGCAGTCTCACACACCCAGTCACACAACACAGAGGTGGGAGAAGAAAACAGCTCACCAGGCTTTGCGACAAGGAACCTGGCAGTGCCCGAAGAACACTACCAGCAGCGGTCAAAGTATTTGCTTTTCTGGTCTTTGTACAGTGCCCTGGGATGGTTTCATATTGACCTTTATCCCATGGGAATTTGGGACTGAACCAGCCACTCTCACCTGAACCCTGAAGTGCTTTGTTCATCCTTTGAGCCCATGTCTTCTGAAGAGTGGAAGACCCCAGGCGGCTTTTAAGAGGCTGTGAGCAGCACTGCCTGCCCATGGAACCTTGCTTGGGGGTTCACAGGGTGCCTAAGCAGCTGACACTAAGCCTG
This sequence comes from Chionis minor, assembly GCA_013398295.1. Classification (NCBI taxonomy): domain Eukaryota; kingdom Metazoa; phylum Chordata; class Aves; order Charadriiformes; family Chionidae; genus Chionis; species Chionis minor. The sequence continues at coordinate 2,397,135 of VZSF01002718.1, read as the reverse complement.
CACCCTCCAAGCCCTGCAGCACCAGCACTCCCTGGGGGGATGCTGCCCCAAAATCTCAGCAGCTCCCTGCCCAGTCTGCAGCTGCCCCAGCTCCTGCTGCCCAGCCAGAGAGGACATGCCTGGCACCAGGATCAGCCTTGCTTTCAAACAGCAGTCTCAGGCCTCAATAAGAAGATTTTTAAGTTGCTTCTGCAATGTAGTGGGCAAGGGTGAAATGCGCAGTTTTCTTTAGAGAGCTCCTAAGTTCAGTCCCCCCAGTTAACCAGCTTGCTCACTCGATACCTGCATAAGCCATGAGACACTGCTGTGTCACAGAGCCACGTCTTATTGAAGCAAATGTTGTGGAAAATCAGGAGTTTCAACGTCCCTATTTTTATCCTAATAGCATTTCAGTGACATCACGTACAGTGATTAAGGCTTTGAAATGTGCACATCCTGGTTCAGCTCCACCGGATGATATCAGATACTATCTGTGTCACTCTGGCCTTTGACTATTCATAGACTTTTCCTTTAATGTGGGTTTTGATTTTTTTTTTCACTAGGGCTCTTGCTTTTTAGTCAGAGGAGATCAATTTTACAGTATCTATCTCACAAGAACAATTTGGGGCACAATTAGAAAAAGGCTAAATTATTTCTGCATAAGTACAGGGAATGGCCACTACCCTTTCTAAACCTGAATCTAATTTCTGTCAATTATACTGCAATTAGTCACTGTCTCCATGGCTTTCAAAGATTTCTTTTTTTCCTTTTAGAAGCAACCAGACTCATTTTCCTAAAGACTACGCCAGCCTCCACTGGCACAGTCTTCCAAATTCTGTTTGAATCAAGCCAATTTAACAGACTTCATTTCAGATGAAGACTGAAGTCTCTCAGTCTGAGCCCTCAGACCATTTATTACAATAATTCATAATAGTAGGGAACAAAATGCACTGTACAGCAAAGGTTACAGGAAGGCAGGAGCTCTCCTGAGTTTATGGGATTGGCTGGGAGCTCACTTTCCATTTTCTGATCTTTATACAATGCCCAGCAATACTCAGATAATTACTTTAATAAGGCAGGTAATAAACACTATTAAGTATATGAAAGCTGAGGGGCTGGTGTTGAAACATTCAATCTAATGTTTTCGCATGCACAAGGCCGCCTACCGTAAGAGCCACAGGTTCACCTGCCTGACAAAATTGAAGCTCATTATGGGAGAGCTGATTTGGCTGTCCTGTTATACCACCAGTGGAGGAGAGGGACATGAGGCTGCGAGACCACTACTGACAGGTTTCTGAACCATGTGAAACTGCAGGCGTCAAGGAGATTTTGTAGTGTCCTCCAGGTCACAAGCAAATTAGTTCCCTCATTTGTTCTGCAAAGCATATGGATTTGGAGGTGCTTTGGGTGTTGTTTAGGTCAAGACCACTTTGGGGTCAGGAGGGCATCTAGAGGTTCCCTGAGGTTTGATGCTCTGAGGAACGAATGATTGCACCACCACCTTATTTCAATTTCTTCTTCAAAAACAAAAAAAGGTTTGCCGGAGAAGGGATGTATTTATAATCTCAGGTCTGCACCCACTGAGGCAGAGCTCAGACAGATGGTGGTTGTGTGCCAAGTCTTCCTGGTCCCTTTTCTGTGGTGACAGACACACCAGGGTGACTAGCACGCTACAGCTGGGGCAGAGCTGGGCACAGCGGTGAGGGTAACTACAGGAGAAATGTTAGGCTTTCTTCATCCAGCCCTCTATAATCTGCTATGAAGTTACACAGCATCTAAGAAAGCTAAATACATGGTTGTAAAAACAACTTCTGCAAGTGACTGCTGACCACTGGCCATCCCAAAGACCATCAGAAGGCCCAGGGCAGCAGCAGGACTCAAGGGCGGAGCAGGGAGGTTAGAGACAGAAAATCCAGTGAGTTATGGGGACTCTGGGCTGCAGAGTATGAGACAAGCTCACAACTTGCACTGGGCACTGGCACAAAGAGCAGTCAAAGTCATGTTTGTCCTTACTCACTGGAGCTTGGGCCTTCAACCCTGAACCTCTGGACACAGAAGAGAGTGAGCACATGGCTGGAGGGAGATCTCCATCTTTTCCTTCACGCATCAAATTCTTCTGCACAGCCACTATGTCCAGTGTGAAAGAGCAAAAGCAGCTTTCCTGGATACCTCCACGAAAACAAAAGGCATTTTCAATGACATTTTTGGGCGTGCCCAGAACTCTCGTAGCACGTCTGCACATAGCTCAGGGGACAATACAGCCCATGAAAAAGCTCCCAGGAGACTGGGACCCTCACTACGGATTCTGCAAAGGGCCATGCAAAGAAAGGACTCTGTCTGGTAACTGAGATGTTGCAGACACAAAATGACTCATCAGCCACATCTTTGTGGACAAGCTGGTGGCAGGACTTGGTGGCTGAGCTATACAACCCTGGCAAGAATTCGAATAAGTGGCTGTGAGTTCATGACAGGGCCCTAAGACAGGGAACGTCTGCCTGTAAGCCTCTCCCCCAGGAAAGCACATACATTGATGCAGGTCAAAAAGCCTGGCAGGTAACAGATGTGCAATTGCATGGAATGGCCAACCTTGACAATATTGAGAGCAAGACAACACTTGGTCTCAAATCAGTAAGGCAGTGAGAAGTTGTGACCAAGAGAGATGTGTTCTGCAAGAGGGTCTGAAAGAGCACAGTGACTTCCAGTAAGGTAGAAACATATATATATTTATAATGACTGTTGGTTTATTATATATTTTTAATTTAGCATGTTCTTCTGAGTAAGCATTACTTTATGTTACAAAAGCTGGCAGGTTCCTGACTAACTGAATAATCTTGGTTTTGCCCTATGGGAACAGGAGGACAGACACTGGACTAAAGTGAGCCATCTTCAGAGAACTGCTGTGAAACACAGGTATCTCCAGCCCGAGTCCTGGCTTTAGAGGATGAGGAAGATGATTTCCTAAAAAGAGAACAGGGATGGCTCCAAGCCTCAGTCCTAGGTGGGAAAGCAAACCCACTGGGAGACCAGGTAAGACTCTGTAGTGTAGCCAGCTCAGAGCTCTCACCTGCAGCGCTCAGGTCCCTTCTGCAAACAACATGATTTCACACCAGGTATCTGCAAGGTTGGGACTAATCCCACTCCCAGGATTCTTCATATTCATTCATACACCATTCATTTGTGTAAGAAAACTTTCAGTTTGGTATCTATACATGGTTCTTATACGTACAGCTATGGAAACAGAAGTGTACAGAAGTACAGAAGTGGGGTGAATCAAAACTATTATCTCTCTAGACTTTTCTCCTAAAATCCCTTTTTCAAAAAAGCTGTTTTCCTGTCATCTCAGGGTCTCAACCCTTCTTTCCCACCTGAGGCTCTGTACTCTACTTGCATTTATCAGCTCACTGTTATTTGTCATTATTTAGTCAAAAGTTGGAAACTATTAAGCTTGTCACCTTATACTCATGTAGGAATCTAGTGACGTGAGCTGGGATCTGTATGATCACATGCATAAAATAGAATAAACTTCTTGAGCTTAGTTATGTTGAAAATCAGTGGTCTAATACAGTGTGCTTTACTGAGCTTCTCACAGCCTTCCATCTTCATATGTACGTTATCCTGAGGAAATGAGGTGCTTTTATCCAGATTTCACTATTGTGAAACAAAACAATGGGGCAGCATCAGAGATGCCTTTGGGATTTAGACCTGGTCTCATGACCATATCACCTGTAGCAAAGCAGAAAACTGAAGTATGGTCTCTAAAATCTTCTGCTCATACACCAGCTGCTGAAACAACCCTGTTCCCCACCTGTCTGAGGCTTTGTGCTAGCAATTAAAATTGAATTAGAATAAAATCAGTTCAAAAGCAGAAGAAAAGCAGAGCTCCCAATATCAGAACCACTGATTTGGCTTCCTGTGTCTCTTCTTTCAAGGGGACCTAATTTCCATTGCGACTTCCTAGTGTCGGGGGCTGCTGGGCTGCCAGCGACAAAGGTAGCACTGAGCTTTGCATTCCTGGACATCACATAACATGAATCTTAGTGATGATGAGTGCAAGGCCCTGCAGTGCTGCCTCCATCCTGCTTCCCGGGAGTGGAGGCAGCAACAGCTCTTCCTTCAAGCACCGCTGCAGATTGACAGACTGTTTTCATTGCTCCAGCTGGTTACAGTCCTTTATAAACATCCTTTTTGTGGAAGCTGATGATACACAACTTCACATGAAGCTTCTGTATGCTTTCCAAGGCAGAAACCGCTATTGCATCAAACTTGTGCAGACCTTAGTGCAATGAGAGCCAAATCCATAAAGTCTTTAACATGCTACCACAGTTTAAATCACTAATGATGAATCATTACACACTTGTGACCCATTCCTAACAGTCATTATTCTTAATCTAAACCAGCAAAATCCAAATTACCCACAAATTTTCCCAATGATTTGTGACACCTGCCTCTTTGGCCAGACCTACACCATGATTTTTCATACCAATTTTGAGCCTGTCCAGTTTGTCCTGCTTATACAATCTGATTACCAGAGGATAATTTCAGACCCAGCAACCTCAGTTTCTTAATTCCCGAGTCATGTAGTATATGTGATTTATAAAAGCTGTAATTCATACCTTACCCCACCAGTAGGACTGTGGAATGGGGATGTGGTCAAGGCGGGCCCCACGAATCCCAGCTCTTCTGTAAGCCTCAGACGTCAGATCAGGGAAATTTCTGTTCAGGTCCAAGTTCTGAGCTGTCTGTCGTCCAATGACCCATCCGTTGTAACCAGCTCCCTAATTTGTAACATAGAAGCCAACCTCAGAATAACTTTCTGTCTCAAAATATCACATTGTGGAACTTGTTTAAAATGCCATTTTAATCTAGGGGAAGTTTTAAAAGAAGTAAACTGAAAATGTCTATACTGTTAAAAAACCAGACTTATTAATCATTTTTTATGCCCATGGACACTAACGCACTAACATGCAGGAAGCATTTCACTCACCAGTGATGTGACTCATGAGAGGAACACAGCAGCTTCTTACTCAGCAAAGAGCAGCATGCAGAGCGGGTTAGAGAAGGAGAAAAAGGAAATACAGCTGACCCTCCAAGACAGGATCAGGCAGATTGCAATAACCCCGGACTCACACAACAGCCAGAGCTCACCACATGAGCAATGCAGAAAAAGAAAGGTCCTATTTTCTTGTTAATGAAGCTAGTGATAAAAATGAGGTGAAAAGAAGAAGAATGTCAGGCAACACATAACAGAAGTTTTGCTTTTACAGGTCTCCTTCAGACACTAGCTGATCTCTGAAAAGTGCCATCCATTATGAAAGTGTAACAGTACAGAAAATATCCACATTTTATTATACCCACTCTTCTAAAAGAGGAATAACATCTATTTCACAGTATCAAACTAGATTTCCTTATAAAATAATTTAACAGTCATTACAGTGAGTCAGTGGGCATTCTGTTCTAGAACTGATAGCAGAATGCTAAATGTGTGAAAAAGTAACACAGTCATTCCCACGTCATCGCATTCAAGCTGCAAAAATGACAGACATGGTTTTGATTTCTTCTTATCTCTGTTCTCATCATCTTTGGGAAGCAACCTCCCACCAAACCAGCCTGGGATTCTGCCTGCTGATTATTAACACTCCGTCCCATATGTGACACTCCCCTCCCAGTTTGTCCTTTCACATGGGGAATTTTAGAAACACGAAACCCTGAACATTTCCTTAGAAAAAGCCTTTTACCTCTTCTGCAGCCAGTTCGTACCCATCAGGGTTGAGTGAAGGTAGGAGATGAATTCTGGTGTTATTAATCAAGGTCTGGATGCGAGGGTTCCCGAGAAGATACTCCGAACACAGATACTGTGCGAGGTATATTAGCAGTTCTTTCCCCACAACTTCATTTCCATGCATATTGCCAATGTACTTAAATTCTGGCTTGACTGTGAAATATGAAGTAATGGGATGCTTTAATTTGATTATACCTGAATGGCTTCCAAAAGCAGAATAACTCAAACAGATTACTGATGAGTCAGAAAGTTTTATTTACACTAAGTTAATGCACACATTCCTGTAGATAGTACACCAGTTCCAGGTGAATTTCCCTCCATTACAAGTCAGTTCAGCAACAATTTAAATAGTGTGAAATAAAGAAAGTTCATACTTTCAGGATCCCAAACCCTACAAGGGAATCATCGCTCTAAGCTTTTGCTGGACTCATCATTAATTGTCAACAAAGAATGCTGCAAACAGAAATGTCAATCCATGGCTGGGAAAGAACAAAATACACCCGTGGCATTCCCACTTGCCTTGGGCAGCTTCAATGCCTTATATTGTCACAGTTCCTAGAAATGCCCGGCAGATGTGTAATATATTACCCCTGTATTTGGAACAGAAATTAGGTCGTGCATAAAAAGTGGCTCTTGGGCTAAATAGCCTTGGAATAAGACTATTAGAAACATATAACCTCATGATTCCCTGCAGTTTTTCTCTCAGTTTCCATCCTTCCTTAATGACCAATGGAAAATAGAAAATAGATGCACTTTAGAGACACCCTTTCCTGTCTGTCCCTTCATCTTCATCTTTGATCCTGGCCAGCTTTGAGCACTAGATGCTGGAGGAGGGCTGGCACTGAGCTATTATGCCAGCTTGCTCAGGCTGGCAAAATCTCCAGCTCTAGAGCTATTTCCACCCTCCTTTATGCTGTCCTGAGCAGCACGAAGCAAAAGACTTAAAAGCAAGTGCTAGGTAACCTGTTAAACTACCATCTTTTATCATGCCATACCACAGTTATAATTTAAAAGCCTGGTTCCTACGTTTTCTGTTTTCCTGGCAGATGGAATACCAGCTTAAAAAGACACCTGCAACGTCTTTTCTTTACACAAGAGAGGAAAGATAAATATCTCTACACTGTGAAGGCAGCGTGGCTGAGAGTAAATAAAGCTCACACCAGTCTTTGGTATCTTCTCTGCCTCCCCTGCAGCACAGCACACAGAGGACACCGTAGCTTGACCTAAAATGATAATCTCAATAAAGCATTAAGCCATGTGTAGTTCAGTTTTGCTGCACTGCTGAGGCTGTTTTGATGCTGAATCTAGACTGATAAGTGGCAACCTGAAGCTCTTGGTATGCAGCAATGACCATAGCAGTCCACCAGATTTAGTCAGGCACTATATTTCAGCTGGGAGCTGGTAACTGGCAAATGATACCTAATACTTCCCAAGAAAATGATCTGCATTTTGAAGAATTTAGAAGATTTAAAAATCTGACCCTTGCTGTCTCAGTGATGGATCTATAAAATAGAGATCAGCATTGTTCCCCTTTCCAGAAAAGTTGTGAGGACTCATACCCTGAAGGCATTCAGGCATTATGATAACATAAATTCCTGGCGTCATTCACCTGTTACACTGACAGGTATTGCACTGACCTGAACCTCTCTTCAGGAGGATTGTTTTCTGTGCTGCCTTGCCCTTTTTTGATGTCAAAGTTGTTCTGTATCTGAGGCCTTCTCACAAGTTGTATGCATTTTAGGATGCAAAAGACAGTGTTTAGACTAGGGACAGGCATGACCTGTAGGAAGCGTGTAGGGTTTGATAGTACGGTGGTAAAAAAAAAGGAGACTGAGGAAAGGGTAGATGATGGAGAGGGCAGGTCAGTAACAGAAAACTGTCCTAACTTCTTCATATGCTGTGCACAAATAAATAATAGGTATATCACTGCAACCAGTACATGGTCATACATCTAGGAACGAGGAATGTCAACCATGTTCATAAACTGGGGTCATAAAGTTAGGAAATTGTAATGGGACTGTAATTGCTAGAATGAATCCTCAGCTATTGGTGTAATTCAGGAACAAAAAGTAGGACCGAAGTTTTTGAATCAATGCTTTTCACAGTTTAAGTGATATCCTGTTAAAAGGACCTCTTTTCACTCAGATGCATAATCTGGAGTTCCCTCAAGCAACTTGATCAACACCAATATAACTCACGCAGTTCATGGTGTCCAGGCTTGGTTGAAAACTCAATCACAAAAAGATCCTTCCCTTCAAAACTGCGACCTATGCTGTAGGTTGTTGCAATATGGGAGCATTTAGAAGCAGTCTTCTTCAACGTGCTCACCATTTGGGAATATGAATGGTGTTTGAACTGAATAAAAGTTGCTGGCAAGTCTGAAGGCAAATCTTCCTCCACATCTACTTCTCCTGCAAAGAAAAATTGTAACACAGTGCTTAAAACCATGGTGCTCAGAGGACTGTATGAATGTCTGTACTTTTCCACAGAATATATTTTTCAGAAGTAGAATTATAGCAAATACAGCTGCAATCAAAACCTCAAATCTATGTAGTACATCCTACGCTGTTTATTGTGGCATATTTTGTCTGCATAACCATACTAATGCATATGCACACTGACAAATATTTCGTGCAACCTCCAGTTATAACTTGGCCTTTGGCATGCTTAGAACATTTTAGTCACAAAATGTACAGATTTTTCCATTTGAATCTGGTGGATCAAACTCACTTTTTATGACATTCAGCTGTCTTCAGCTATCTGGATCTTCTTCATCCAAACAAAAATCTGTGACAATTACTAATGAGATTATTTTAATGAGCTGTTAAGCTTGTCAAGCAATTCTGAATTTATGAGTGCATTAAAGTTTCAGTTTTTAAATAAAATATTTCAAATATACAGACAGCTATCACACAGGGCAGGGCTTATCTAAATGCACATTAGCAGTCCAAACATCTATCTCTGAGCTGCCTATCTTGATGCTCTTTGTATATGGGGGAGAGAAACAGATGCTTCTTGAGCACAGTTTAATTTCTTAAAATAGGTGGAACAAAATGAATCACACCTTACAGGTGTCTATAAAGACGACAAGCTGAGATGACAAGAGGGGAGGTTTTGTGCCATAGACATGTCAAGCTGAGTGAGATGAGACCCTTCCAATCTAGACGAGTAAGACGTGTCAGTACAACTTCCTTCCTTACCTCGCAGCTTTGCCAGCGGGTCAAAACACCCCTCCTCTTCCCCGGCGAAAAAGCGGTCGCAGTCTAAGAAGTAGGGCCAAGCCATATCTATTGCATCAAAGGCAGGGAGGCAATTTTTTTTCAGGTTTTCACAGACATGCCTGCAGGGCTTTATAACTTTGTCCTTTTCGCACTGTGGGGCCAGCACGGAGCAGCCCAGGAGCCTCAGGTCTGGATTACATTCTCCCTGCAGCAGGTTGTGCAGCACACTGATGAGAATGTACTCGGAGCTGTACTCAATCACTTCTCGAGACTTCTGATCCAGAAAATTAGGATACATCATCTGAGTATAGGCAACATCAGTACAAGAACTTAAGGCGATGTCCATGCATTTTGCTATGAAAAGGAGATGAACACATGAAAAATAACTTGCTTCATGGACACCCTGAATAGTTCGAAGACAGCATAACAAATAACACATTCAATTATCTTTCTTTTGTTGTTCACAGATAGACGGGAGGAAGTTTGAAATACTCTCACAGGAATTTGATGCCTAAAACCGCTTATAGCAAGATGACGGAAAGTATTTAGGTCTGGAGATTGACTGCAAACAGTCTGATGTCATTCCAAATTCAAATTGTATATGACAATTTGATGGGGCATCAGGGGTTATCTGATTGATAAGCACTGCTCCTAAAATAAGGTTGATTTTTTTAATTCAATACATGAACAGCAACGAAAGGGCAAAATCCAACAAAATTAATTAATTAATAAAGCCTGGTTTCCAAAGGAAAGGTTGTCTCATACTCAACTAAATCTTGTCTGATTTAAATTAAGAATACAGTTTCAGCTTATTAAATACCAGAGATTCCATAAGAAAGAAAAATCCCCTCTTGACATGTGAATTTGCTGGTGTCTAACATGGGAAAAACTCAGATTCCTGAATAAAATGCATTCATGATATCACTCTCACCCCTGTCCTTGTCTTCTACTGTGGATTCACTGATAAGGTGTAAGATTACACAGATTTTTTTTCTTTAGTGAGGAAGATATCAGTAAGATATCTCCCTTACTTTCTTGTACATGCAAAAATTGTAAGACTAACACATCTGAACAGCAGCCCCTGTGTGAATTTTGATTGAAATTGCCTAAAGAGTTGAAACTCTTTAGGCAGAGTATTCTCTGTATTCTGAAACTTGTCCCAGAGTATTCTGGGACATGGCTCAGAGGCAAGTAGGCCCATAAATATACGTGCTTACACGTATATTCTCATAAACCTGATACACTTCAAGAAATCAGATTAAGAGGTCTTAGGAAGGAAAAATGTTGATAATGCCTTCAACCCACTCAGAGGTGAAAAGGAAGTAATAGAGAGATGTCTCATCGTAAAATCACTGGCTATTACAGTAATGGGCCTATGTTTAAGCCTCCTTCTCTTGTTAATGTCTCTGGTTACAAATACCATTGTCACAGCAGCAAAATCCTACCTTGTGTGAAAGAGATCATCTCTCTAGGATCAAGACCTACTATAGCACCAACACCAGAAAACTTGTCAGGAAATAATAAAAAAATACTTATGGTTTTGAGATTCTCCAAGGACAGTGGGCAAAGTCACATCATACCTTTCTGTACAGTTTGGCATTGACCTGCAAATGAAGAAGAAAAAAAAGCATTACGGGGCCCATATCTGTGGTACCTCCCTCACATTAGGAATTATCCAATTTGGTAGCCCCACCAAGGCTGCTGCAGCTCTATGTCTTGAGATCCAGCCATACCAGGGACAAGCACATATTCCCAACAGGGACATACTACATACATACAGAAAGAGAGAATACAGTACAGGCAAACACAACCGGCACCAAAAGCATCATCCTGTTCCCCTTTCTGGCTAATCAGAATGAAGGGTTATTGATGGAAAAGAAGTACAGTGGATCCCTCCAGTAGCTCAGTTTAGACACCCTAGAACCCCGGTAGCTCGGCTCAGTTTACCCATTAACTGGCTCCTGGATCCACTGATCTCCCAGTTGCCTCATGAGTTGACACACATGACACAGGTCTCTCTGGTAGCTGGCCCAGACCTAGGATGTCACTGGTAGCCAAGCCCCAGACACCGTGGTCTTCCTAATAGCTGGCTTGGACATCATGGTTCTTCCAGTAGCCAACTTTGACACCCTCTGGTGTCTTCAGCATCCAGCCCAGGATCACAGCCATTCAAATACCCAGCTCCCAAATCTTTTGTCCAGTCCACTGCTAGTCCCACTTGGTGTTTTCTGGCAATTGTACACACTGATGTACACACACAAGGCACATGCACTCTGGTCCCGCCCCCAGCGGCTGCACCCCAGAGACCCAAGCCCCTCTGACGTGGTCTCGCACCAGTCACTGGCATGTGGACCTCCATACACCTCCATCCACACACAAAAAAAAAGAGACACCCTCAGCCAAGCAAAGAACTGGAAATAGATTTTATTAAGAAGACAGGACAGACTGCAGTGATCAGGCGCAGGGCATGGCCAGACAAGCACACAGACTGGCCAGTCTTTGACCCACTTTAAAAAGGGAGGGACTTGACAATATATCTGAAGTGTCGCTGTATAAGAAATCAGACCTCTGTTTGAAAAAGACCAGCCCTGACAACTTGATGATATTTCTAGGCAGGCTTAAAACCTGTAAGTTAGATGCCTAGGAAATTTCACTAATGAAAATGGAGGTTTTCATTAATCTGATTTAGTCTAAATGTCCATGTGAGTCCTTCTGTACATAGCAAGATGCTTTACGGATCTTCCCTTAACAAATCCATTGGTCCCACATAATGTTGTGCATATTTTTCTTGCAAAGCGATTAAGCCTTTGGTGGATATGAGGGGACATATTTCTTCCTCTCCTACTTCATCTTATCTCTAGCAACTGCATTTTATAATCCTTTTAATAACATCTTAAAACTAATTATTCCCCCCCCCCCCCCCCCCCCCCCCAACTACTCTCACGGGAAAGCTTTTCCAAAAGCTCACTCCTCTAATGGCTAGAAATTGCCTTTTAATTTCCTGCCTAAAAGTATTCGTGGCCAGTTTATATCCATGTGTTGTTGTGCCAGCATCGTCCTTTAGCTTAAATAGCTCTCTGCGTTCCCTGGTGCATGCCTTCATCGGATGTTTGCAGAGAGCAATCAGATCCCCTTAGCTTTCTATTTACCAGGTCAAATAAATGAAGCTCTCTTGATTTTGAAGGAACATGGTTTTATGACCCCGGAGGGGCCTTTTTCACTCCTGTAGACAATGATTCTGTATTGCCCTTCTCTGATGCTGGCAACTAAAGAAAAATATTGCTACCAAGGTATGGAGCTGTTCTCACCAGTGCCTCATAGGAGCTAAGTCACTATATGCAACCTTTTTAAACACCAACAGACCTGCTTTCCTTGTAATTTGTTGAGGGTCTAGCTATGTTGCTGGTTTTTCTAACTCACTGGGGCAACAGACATCTACTTCTTGCTCAGTGAATTGAGCATTGGCCTTCGTAAGGCCAAATTCATTATGTTGTCTTTCTTTTCCTACTAAGGAAAGTTTAAACTTCTACTCCCAGCATATTTGTTTAAATGTAATCATCTGCATATGTGTTGCTAATGAGTTGATCGTTCTTTAGCCAAAGCAAAATCATAGTAATGAGAACAAAATTAACCCTGGAACTTTATCTTGGAGTGAGACACTTTAATTGGAAATTAGTCTGGTTCTATATTATGAATTGTCATTGATCCACATTACCTCATAAAATAAATGAGGGATCAGAACTAGCAGAAACAGCCCATCTCCAACACCAGCAAACTCTGGTAAGCAGCAAGCTAGAAAAAATTATATCCATACAGACTTCTTGCTTGGCTTGCTACATTATGCTAATAGCAATAAACAATACCTGGTTCATCAACAATGCCTTCCGTTTCAGTGTTTCCCTTAGTTAGGCACAATCCCCTCTACGAATTAATTATTAAGGTCAAGGCATTTCTAAAAAAGCTTCATCTCAACCAAATACTGCACGTAGTTTTCCATCTGGGGATAATAAAGGAATAGCATTTTATAATGCTAGCTGGGAAAGAGAAAGGAGTGATGTCTTGTTAGCAAGAGCTCTAGCAATTAATCCGGCTGATAAAATCTTATGTCATGACCTCCCTGAATCTGCATAGTCTTGTATCCCAATGCCATCACACCCACAACAGCTTGTGAGGCCTTGGACACATGTCTGGAGCCAGCCAAATGTTCCATACAGAAGGGAAAACTTGGTGTGGATGGGACTGGTTGGAGTTTGGCCATATCCCAACGAGCAGAGCGACACTATCTCTGGTTATCAGCAGGGTCATTAGCAATGAATCCCCTTCATTACTTTGAAGTTAAGAAACATTTGATACTTTTTTTCTCCTCAGCATAAAATGACTATAGTGTAGCCATTATTTTAGATTAGAGGGTCATATGTGCTGACAGCAGTTCTTCATGGGTTCATTTGGGGAGTATGAATGGTATTTCTACAACTGCCCAGGTTTCCTCAAAGGTAAGAGGCATTTCCCCTTTGTTGGCTCTGTGACCAAGCTACAAACATCCTTTTTTGTTTGTCTCTCCGGTTCCGCACTGATCAAATAATGAAACTGAGACACACGCAATCTTCCACAGACAGCTCTTACTGTGCAGGAGTGCTATAGCCATCAGTCAGTTTGATACGTGGCACAAACCTATTCTCAATGGTGTCTCAGTATTCTGCTTATTCATCTGGAGCAAAAAGGTATTCTGGCAACACGCTGGAACAAGCAAAGGAAACCAAAGGGAAAATACAGCAGGCAGGGTCTGGGCATGGTGCTGCTGCTCCCTCCTGCTCTGGCTCTGCGCGAAGCAGCAGTCCTCCTGCGTTTAGCAGATGCCTCTTTCTGCCCAGCTGGCCAGAAGGAGAGGTCTTGAGAAGCAATGGGTAGCTGACGGGAGAGACAGGCGAAATTTCGCTAAGTCATATGCTCTGTAGCTGGTTTCACAAGAGGACTGGATCGTTTTGTGAGCAGTAGATGTTCGCATGGGTGAGGTAAAGACAGCTCTGGTTTCAGACTGTCTGCTACCTGGCTTCTACACTTGTTATTTTTACCATACTTATAGGGAGGCGATCTGTTAAGCAATATGGGTATTACTCCTTAACAAAGACTGAAGAGGATAGATTTACTTTTTAGATGAGGAATCTAAATCCACATAAACCTTTCCCATGGCAACTGAAGGTGTTCATCTCAGTACACGATGAGCAGGAGGGGTTCTTCAACACAGGTTAAAGCTTTTCTACTACTTTTGGCCCAGGATGTCCCTCACAAACTCAGAGCTACCAAGACTCACTCACTGACTAGCAGGAAAACTGACTCCTTCCCCTTGGGTCCTTAACCTAAGCCTCACATTTTTGCAGCACACCATGCTGTTTTCTCCCTGTCTTCCTCTGCCAGAGACATCTGTGCAGCTTCTGCCACCTCAGAAGCCCAAACTGTAACACTTCTCCCCACCGCAGCCCCCTGCAAGCTGCCACGTGAGCCATACATCAGCCACAGCTTCGTCAAGTAAACACTGAAGGGTAAAGCAGCTTGAGCTTTCAGGCCATCAGGGGTTAATATACATAAAAACAAGAGAGAAAAGCTCTGATTTTTACCAGACCTTGCTTTACAGCAAGTCTTAAACATGTATATGTGCTGATGTGATGTTTGGACTTTTCCTGTGTTTCCTAATGCCAATGCTTGCATATGTTTTGGAGGGTGCGCCTCTGCAAGGGCCAAAGATAATTCTCCAGTGCATGTACTTATATATAAATAAGCGTGGATGCACGTAACTGGGCCAGAGCCTGTCTGCCTGGAGAGCAGGCGGCAGGAAACTCTGCGAGTCCAGCTCCCGAGCTGCAGGCTTTTCTCCTGGAGCCCTGCACCCTGCGGCTCTGGGTTTCGGTGCACAGAAATGACCAGCAAATCTACGTCCCCACCCGTTACAGCTTGTGTTGTCAAAGCTCCAGCAATGACAACTAGAAGAGTTCAGTCGCTTCTCTTTTTTCATAAGAGGAATGACAGACAATGATATACAGAGTTTCCCAGGTCTCCAGATTAACTTGGCAGACTTCAGTCCCTGCTTCTTCTATGCTCAAAAGAGCATAAACCTCTTCCATTTTTTGAGCAGAGGCTTCCCTGAGCTCAGAGGAAGACAGTGCCGCCTCCTGTCATAGTCCCATCTGCAGTCAGGTTGGTACAGAGAGACCTTTCTCTTCCTGACCCAGAACAGCCTTTTCAATTTTTTATGTTTATTTTTGTACTCTAGCTATTCCACCAGAGCTACAAAAGTCCTTTCAGTAGCACAGCTTCTATTTAAGATTATGGATAAAATAACTTACTGAAGAGGAGAAAAGCCATTTCAAGCTTTCTGAGCCCTCTCTCTAATACACGCTTCTGGTTTTAATTTGCAAAGGCAAGCTTGAAAATCTACAATGCAGCACATACATATTTTACTGCCAAGCTTACATTTTTTCCCCTTGATGATTCAGCACTGAAAGAAGCAAGCTGCTGTGATTAACCCTAACCCAGACAATAGAGCTCGACAGCTACTTCCAGTGCCATGGCTTGGCCAGTTGCCTTTTCAAGAGCAAAGCCAACAGGAGACTTGTGCACTTGAGGATATGGAATAAGCCCAAGGGCCAGTCTTAAATTCAAAATATCTAAATCATTCAGCGAGGCTTACACAATTCCATTGTTGTGACTGACAGATCGAACAAGATCAGATAATTTATCTTGTACAGACCAGCACACCCCCTACCAGCTTTCTGGGTTTCTTACAATACTGTTTTAAACTGGAAGACATATGTATTCATTTTGGTCTGTTTATAGTCAAAACCTCTGGTTTTCCAAACAAAGCTTTCCAGTTTCTGATCATGTTAGTATTACACTCCTTGTGGTTCTACATGGTTCATCGAGTCAGTCTTTGCAACAGTAATCTGCCTTGTAACACTAAGGAGGCAAAACTTAATATCAGCAGTAATATGCAAACACTGCTGGGCTGTACCATTTTGCAAAATGTTGCAACAGCACCTGCAAACGGCAAAACACAGCCTGTCTCTGGAGCCAGCTCCTGGCTACAGCACAAGGACAAGAGCAGGACAAGATCCATTACAGAATACTGTAACGGGTCAGAATCGACAGGAGGAGGGTGCAGGAGGAATGCAGAAGTAAGGGGTCTAGTGGCAGAGGAATGAGACTGTTGAATAGCTTGGCTAGGGGGAAAATGGCTGAGCAGAAAGCCCAGGAGAGAAGGCAGCTACATATCCAAGGCATACTGCAGGGACAGAAGTGGAGAAGATGCCCGGCCACAGAGAATGAATTCCAGGAAAATTGGAGGAGAGATGAGTGATTGCAGAAAGCAGCCCACGTGGTTAACTCCTTTTTCTGGATACATCAAAGCTTTTGTGAGTAGAGGACTGAATTCCTGTTACTAATCTTTGACTCCAGCAGTTGCTGTAACTGCCCCAAGGGAGTGACATGTTTGCAAACGGGCAGAAGCTTTTGCAAAAACGCAGGAGCCTGATGTTTAGGCAGTGAGACAAG
Organism: Chionis minor; assembly: GCA_013398295.1. Classification (NCBI taxonomy): domain Eukaryota; kingdom Metazoa; phylum Chordata; class Aves; order Charadriiformes; family Chionidae; genus Chionis; species Chionis minor. The sequence continues at coordinate 2,380,611 of VZSF01002718.1, read as the reverse complement.
CCCTGTTTTAGCACTGCTCCCTCACATGAAGAAGCCTGAAAGCACCTGAAAGAGATTAATGTCTAATCTGCCTTCACTTTGCAGAGCAAGATCACAGCAGGAAGACGCAAGCCAGTATTTGTTATTAATCACCTTTCTTTCTAACCCACCTGCTGCCTGGCATTCAAACACCCGATTTTTAATTAATTACTGAATTTCCACAGCAATGACACTGCAGTCGGCTCTTCCAGGACTCTTTCTCTCACAGAACTGGTCTGGAGCCTGTGAGAAGATGCTGAAGGTTTCCCATGGGTGACAGGAGTTCACACAACCTGCATCCCACAGGTCAAAATCTGTGCAAGTGCACATGGAGACCTGCCTCTTGGCAACGACTCAAAGCCAGCCTCAGTGGTGGCCAACAACTCTCCCTTGTTTTTGATTGTCCAGATGCAACTCAAACATGCTTGCAGTTGCAGAAGCCTAAAAGAACTGAAGACGACTATTGTTGCCTGCCTGTCTGTCCTCACCACCTGTCTCGGTGTCTCTGTTGACAAGATCCCTGGTGCCACCTCAGCTGAGTCTCTGGCCAGTAAGTGCCACTCCAGGAAGTCCTCCCAGCTGAAAATCCTGAACGGAAGCATAATCCCAAACCAAAAAACTCTAACTGCCCTTTTTTGGCTTCATCTGAGATGTTTTTCCAGTTGTGAGGGGAAAAACTTAGGAAAACAGTTAGAAAAAACAGTTAGGAAAACAAAACGCAAGGAAACAACAACAACAACGGCAACAGCAAAATGGCCCAGGAGTTGCCAAATTGGCTGAAGACTTGTTGGGCTGCACATGTGGCTGGGCTGCTGCTGAACATGCATTCGCTGTGCACCAAGATGATCCATAGACATACAGAGACCATCTCTCAGTGTCTGACCAACAAAGGAAGGAGAAGTCAGCTCAGATCTGGGTAAAGCTGGCATTAAAACAACAGAAGAGGTGAGAAAGAAAGTGGAATAGGTCAGGAAATCTATACAACTATCATATAAAGGATCAAACTTTTGTCAAGGTGACTGGAGAAGGGTGAAACCGCTTGCTAGGGTGGTACTTTAGAGCTGTTAACTCTCTGTAGTTCTGTTCTCACTGTCTAAGGATGCAGTACTGCCTAAAGGCTTTGGGCAACAGCTTACTACAGAGTCAGAAGCTTACCTTTGAGTAAGTTCAACTCTGTTGAATGCCATGGGACAGAGGATCAGGTCTGAAAAACTGAGGTTTTTATCTTTAGTGCTGCAATCCTTCCAAAATATTTGCCAAAACATCATTCCATCCTCTTTAAAGACAGTCTCTGTAGCCCCCTAGCATAATTCCCTCTTTTCATTGGTCCAGATGTGTGAGAACTATTGTAATTAACATCTCATCTGGTTCTTCTGTAGGCAGTTGAGTTTAAGCCAAATGGGGTATTTTTATGTTACAAAAGATCGGCAGTTAATTCAACAGCCTTGACTAAAATCTTAATAACAGTGGAATTTTAAATACGTGTCTTAATCTCATATTGTCTCCTAGACAGGGATGTCCTGTTATAACCCTGTGGAACTGAAATAGTGCCAATTAAATCAATGGAGTTACGACAGGATAAACAAAGGGATTGAAATTTCAGTTTTATTCCTGCAATGGGCACAGCAACTCTAAGTCTTTAAACTCCATTGACCTGTGTGACAGCTGCATCCAACTGTGAGGGTGACTGTGTCCGAAAAAGATCAGCAGCCATAAAAGCCCTGTGTCGTAAAAGCCCAGCAAAGAGACCAGGATGTGATCCACCAACCTCGAACACCACGTTCACAACAAGATGGGTAACTTCTGCATGGTACCTCTATGCTTAGTCCCCCCTCAGCCAGCGGCACCTGTGACATTTATCCAACATTTGGTCCAGGCTTAAGGAGAGGATGGCTCTCACATGGCCTGGGCAGCCAAAAGGGGAACACAGTAGCTGTCAGCCAGCCGGCACCCCTAAACAACCACTAACTGACTGTGTGAAGGGAAAGGCAGCATCTAGAAATCTTAAGGGGATCAACCACTAGTGTTACTAAATCTTGCTAAAAGCCTGGTTGTGCCTTAGGGCAATGGGGTTTTTGTTCAAGTTTTGACTTCTATGTATTTACACACCCACACTTTAAAAATGTCTGAACAAGTAAGAAAGAAAGAAAAATTTGCCTTCAGATTAAAATAATGCGTAAACTATTTCAGCAGTAAAAAAGATATACCCATGTATTATATTTTCAATATAAACTTACTTTCTCCATGTAAGTGGTTGTTGCTGATCCCATTTCCCATGTTAAATGTAGCTGAAAATCAGTGTTGCTGAAATAGTAATTGTGTAGAAATACTAGCATCAGTGGTGGGAATCCAGAGCAGCTCATATGACTCGGTAATGAAAACCAGGCTTATGAGAACTGGAATTTCTCATCTTGTGAGTGTGCACGATGCAGACACTAGTTCTGCATTTTTTTGTTTTGACAAGACTTGGACACATCCATCTTGGGTGCAGCAAGCGAGATTCTCACAGCTTGGGCTTTCCCACACGTGGCAGCAGGGTGCTGTGGCCACACTCCCTCTCTGCACCTGCCCATGCCAGCCACCCCAGGGCAAGGGACCCAGCCAGCACCACTGGCCCTGGGGCAGAGGAGCAGACCCTAGGCCACCGCCAGGTCACCCAGTGCAGTCAGACGCATGAGAGCAGCAGTAGCTGGAGAGGCTCTGCCCGTGTGTGTGTGCACAGACGTGGGTTTCGCTAGGAAACAAGCATTAGAAATGTCCACAGCAAGTGAAGTAATGGTCCTATGAAGCTGGGACCAGTGTGAAGCTCATGGAAGACAATGGCTTTTCCTTTTGTTCCTTGGCAATAAACCATGGCACACTATGGAGATGGGAATGCCAGAGAAGGATAGGGGAAAGGAATAGCATCTATATGTGAAACCAGTTTTTCAATCAGTCTGACTTTCCGGAAGCCAGTCTTACTCAATGCCGTAGCTTAGAGAAAAGCCAGTGACACTGAAGCGGTTCTGGGCTGCGGAAGAAATACAGTACCTGTCCCCTGCCTCGCAGCCTGGTGGTTTTTCCCTCTCCAGCTCTCTCCCTTATTCCTCCCCATTCCCTCCCATCTCCAGAGGTTAAACTCTGAGACCCTCAGGATGGGGCAATGTCTGGCCCAGGAGCAGAGCGAGGCAGGATGATGGGAAACACCAAGGTGCTTGGTAGAGGAGGAGGCCCAGAGGTAACAAGCGTGCCAGCCCTGGCTAATGTGGGAGCAGCACTCCAGCTGCTCTCCCACCTCCGCAGCTTCAAGTCAAACAGCTCTGGTCCTCAGCAGTGACATCTGACGGGCTATCCCATGTACCCAAAACATCTTCCAGATGCTCGGACAGGGAGCGGGGGGTGGCAAAATGTTCAGGCATCCCTTTTGCGTTTAAACTCCATCTGGCTCCGGTGTCTCCCCAGAACCCGTCTGTGCAAGCTGAGAAGCCCACACGGTGGCACCACAGACGGCGGCGCAGCATCTGTGCTGCCTCCCCGCTCTCCCAGTACACCCTGGGGGTTGTCACACACGCGTGAGCGCTGGCGTCCCTCTGCCCTAGGAGTCCCCGGTAAAGCGCTCTCTGAACACGAGTGACCAGGAAAGGTGTTGCCGCTGTTATTTTGCATCCTTAGCCTGACCCCTGGCAGCACCTCAGTGGTAGAGCTGGCCCCAGCTGCAAGGGAAGTCACCTGCTTTTAGTATTTTGAGGCACGTGGCTTCAGCCTACTTCTGCTTCGTTTTTATTTTTGTTGTCAGTGATGGTGAAATGTTGCATTTAACTAGTTACCACCGGAATACATCAGTCAGCAGCAGACACATGCACAACTCGGATAAACCAGGAACCCGGGCTGTTAGCTCCCTCCACCAAAGGCTGGCCACCTTGCAGGGGAAACATGTTAAGCTGTACTTTTGCCACCATAACTAGAGGCTAAGAGGCCAGTAACACTCATCAGGGTCTGGAAGTGCTGCCTCGTAATGGGGCAGCGTAGAATCTTATCACTAGGGGAGACAGCGGCTTACTGGGTCCCCAAGGGTACAGTGCATAGCTGCAGAAAAGGGATCTGCCCTCTCCCAGTGCCACGCTGCTCAGCTGCTGCTCAAAAAGCTCCCCATAGAGTGTGTGATGCCTGTGCCATATTGTGGGGCTGGATGACAGTAATAATTTCCTTATTTTTCTACACAGAAGAGCACATAGTGTTTTGTAAGGATCTTGGTATTGTTAACTATGTTTCATTTCGGTTTCTTATTAAAAAGAGCAAAATGAGTCACAGCAGAGCAAATATCACTGGGAAGGCCAGGCAGTCTGCAGAAACCAGCTCCAGCTTTGCTGCAAGTTAGACAGCGGCACTGGTTCCTACTGCCTTTCTTTCCTGCATGAGCAGCTCCAGGCTGGTCTCGTCCTGCAGGGCACCACAGGTCTGGCCATGGAGATCCACAGAGATCTGCACAAGGGATCCCAAAACAGGAGAGAAACTCCCACTGCTACAGTTAAAGACATAACCTAGTGCCCTGGACGTTGAGAGGAGACCCCTGCAAGGTCTCCTTGTGAACGTGTTCAGCACCTCAATCCCCTTTTGTATCATGTGGCCTGACATGACCTTATCTCCCCTTGAGAAACCTGCCAGGTCTCTCAATGTCCAAGCTGCTACTTCATTTCCTGGTCCAACATTCTTCCAGTGTGAAGTGTGCCATTTCCTCATGTTGCGTGCCATATAGTGATGCTGGCACCTCACTTTCCCTAGCACTAGCCATCCCTCTAAGGCCACACTCAGCAGTGTAGTTCCACCACATGCAAGGTGTATTTCCATCACCTGCCTTTCCTCAAGCCCCCCTCTGAAGACAGCACAGTTGCCAACAAGCAAAGCATCCTGCCATAGCAGGGTTACCCCTCAGTGACCCCTATGTTTGTGGTTGCCGGGATTAATACCCCATGGCAAAACTTTGATCAGCTGGAACTGGAGCTGGAGAATCATACCTCACAGAGAAAGGACATGCTGCAAACCACACAGCCTCTTCCTGTAATTGGCTGTAAATAGTCTACAACACTTCTCTTTGTGCAGCTTTATCCAAAAATAAAATCCCTTCAGGCTGCGGTAGACCTCACTTTGATGTTCGTGGGAACAGCCCTCTCAAATTATATGCAGTACACGGCACATGGACTGCATTGTGTAGCAGTTCAATGCCAGTGACAGTCTACGGCTTATATTTAAGCACTGAAATATAGCTGAACTTCCTTGGGTAACATTAAGGTCAGTTTCAGGTTAACTTATTCCTTCCTGTATTCCCATAAAATAAATATTTTTCTAAATCATTTTGAGTTTGAACCCTCTAAAAATAGTTTTCGTGGAGTAGACCTTGTTACTTCACTGGAATTCACCTCTCCCTGTCCCCACATAAAAAATCTGAATTAAGTCCACTTGATTAAAAACATTACTTATTTTTAAAAGATACTGTTAGTATATTCTATCACTCAACTAGTTACTGAACCAAAAGCCCTTCATCCATTTAGCAGCATATTCCTATGTAACATTTGTTCTAATGGGTAAATCTGCTTTTCCAGCCAATCAACTCATACAAATTCCGTATTGCTTATAGCAAGCTAAAACACACCCTACAGCTGTCAGATCCTAATAAATCTTCTCATACTTTGGACTTGAAATAAGTGACCTAAAGCTAAATGTAAAGAGATTTTTTTCATAAGCAGAAAAGCACACAGGAGGTCGAAAGTTCATCTTCTTGCAATCCAACTACAACTTTCCTAGAAGGCAAGGCCAGAGATGGGGCAAATCCTCTGCATTCCCCACGACAGCAAGGGGGTTTCTACCAGCTGGGAACTCCATACACTGACAGAAAGACACATCCACACATGGCCTTAAAAGACCGTGATGGGGAAATGTTACATTCCCTTACATGCCAGACTTGATTTTCTGTTGCAGAGCCCCACTGCCACCTGCCTTCCCATCCGCAGCCCCAGTTTCATCACTGGCACTCTGCAGATTTCCAAAGAGCTGATCCCCTCCTAGGGGAGCGTGGCAACTCCTGCCTCCCTCGCCTTGAAGCTGGAGCACTGCTCATCTCCAAGAGAAGGAAGGAAGGAGAGAAGGGGGACTTTTGGGGTGGTTAGCCTTACCTAGGGTCTCCTGGCCGGTTTCACAGCGGGGCGCTGGCTCGGTGGCCCTAAGCAGCCCACCGATGAGGAGCAGGAGCCTCAGGACCATGCTGGAGCCCCTTGCACAGGCACCACAGTGATGTGGCACTCACTGACGGAGCGGCTCCTCTGCTCGGAGCCTCAGCGCGGCTCTGGCTCTCCAAGCTGCAGAGGAAATCAGTGCACTGCAAGGGCATGCCCACGTCTCGCAGTGTATGCAGTCCAGGCGTCAGATTTCAGCTAGCATTTGAGCTTGGAAAGCAAAAGGCTTGGAGACAGAAAGGGAGGAGGAATGAGCTCCCCCTCCCCTCTGCCTCCGAACCGTCTCCCTCTCGCAGCCTGGTTTACAATCTCATAAACAGTTTGAGCGAAGGGTAGTCCCTGCAGGAATGCGCTTGCCTGCTCCTCAACCAAGGGTCCAACGCCTTTGGTCTTCATGTAGCAGTTTTCCTAAGGGACATGGGAGCTTTGTTAATGTGTGTCTCGCTGAAGCTGAGGGCAACTGCCCGGAGAGGGCAGGGGGAAAAGAGACAGAGAAAAGCAAACAATTGAAAGCAACTTTATTCCAAAAGGCTGCTATTTCATAACCCACTTAACTGCAAGTTTCAAACACAACACGGCAGCCAAGGGACTCTAAGCTGCATCCCCTCCAGCACAGCAAGAATGGGAACCCACAAAACAGCTACTATGATCCCCCGCCACATGCTGCTCCTGCGCATTTTACTTAAGATCCTGTTTACAGAAGCAAACTTGGAGGGATATCAGTCTTTCTATTCTTAAAAAAATAACTTCACAAAAAAGGTCCCAGAACAACAATACAAGCTTTAATTGGATGATAAATCAATGTTAAGTTTATATTAAATTAAATTTTTTTTAGGTTCTTTTTTTTTCTAAAGAAATAGGCATTGTATGTTTTTATCCCTATATAACAGATATGTTAGAAAGGCTTGCCTTAGGTAAGATATGCACTCCTCATTTCTTACCTACACATCAAAAAATATCCTGTATCACAGGAAAAGGAATTTTTCTTCAAAAATGTAGACCAAAATAGACCAACGCATCCTATCTTCCCAGGCAGAGTATGTTCCTTTGAGGACAGATCCCTGCTTATACATGAGCGCAGAGAATCTGTCCTTGCAGTCGGAGCACACTGGCTCCCGCTGATCACTATCAGAGAGATCAGTAGGGAGTTATGGTGCTATATGATAATGTAATCAAATAAACCCCCCTGTAGGGAAACACACTAAAGAGGCTGACAGGGCAGGAGAAAGCTGTATGTGTCTCAAAAAGCAATTGATGTCTCATCATATTTGGAAGAGGTTACACTGCTAGATGGATTGGGAAGCTCAGCAGTAAAGTACATCCTTTGCTGCCAGGCTCTGCAAGGGAGGGTGGATTTTCTTTCCTCCAGTATTTCCTACTAGATCTGGAAACTGCAGAGTCTGCCCTGGGAGCAGGCAGCACCAAAGCCCATCAGAGTTCAAAGAACAAACTTCTAAAGAGAACAATATTTAGCTGCCTTTTTTCTGCCCTGATCACACAGCAGCATGTCTGGACTCTCAAAAAAAGCAAAAAGATGGTACCACCACAGCCCTGAAAGCGTGGGCTCCAAGGACAGGAGCACTTCACCTTCTGCCCAGCTGCCCGGCAGCCTGTGGTCAGCTGCTCTGAACACCAATCTGCCACATTCGTACCTCAGGTGCACAAGTACAGCCGAAGGTGCATCCGAGCCCAAGGCTTGTTGCTTTCCTGGGCCATGCAATTTGTGTTAAAGGGAAAGAATGACGCTGCCCAGATCTAACCTAAGGGATGAGGCTAAATTCCTCACAGCAAAAAAGGCCGTGGAGATTATTCCTACAAATAGAAACTGACCCTCAGAGTCCTTGGAAATGCTGATGTCTTTCTTGCTGTTTTCTGCAAGTATGGAGTGACATCTCCCCCATACATCCTAATGCTTTTTGAGGTGAACTCTGCTGCAGAACTAATCCTTCAGCAGCTGTAATCCCATTAGCTTCCCCCTTTTCTGTCTTTTTTCTTATTGGCATTTTTTTTGTTTCTGCCTGTGATTTCTCACTCGGTTTCCCATCCTTCAGCCTAGGCACTATATCCTTATGAACATCTCCTCCCCTCCACCGCACTTCAAGCCACTGGTCTCACTTTAAATGCTGCACAGTTTAGGGCCACATATTTTAAAACCCAGCAAACGTAAATCCATTTTACCAGGATCCCTCAAAACATTTTGTAAACCACTCTCACCTGCTTTCACCAGCGCTGTTAGCCCTACTGTGCTACTCCACATTCATATTGTGCTCCATGCTTTATCTCAAATACCGAGACAAAATCCCATCACACTGGGAATACTGATATGGTGTCATTTGAGAATGTCCACTCGTTGCTCCGAATTAAATTATTGTGGTACACATTCTAGTATTTCTTGTTCTCCAGATTATTGTATCCATCTCATGTTATTTGAAGCTTGTCTATGCATTGATTTCCACATACATTCCTCAGTTCAACCAGCCTTTGGGCATTATATCATATTAATCAGAATCAAATGGAGACAGTATTTTCTCTGCCTTACATAAGGCAGTACAACCTAGTGATTAACTTGAATGAACTCTGAAACAAAAAGAACATTGTGTCTCATCATCATAGCAATATGGTCAACGTAATTAGCCTTACCAAGGGTCAGGGCTCCTTGGCCTCGGCAAGCTTTCCAGGACCAGAGCTTCTGCCTTTACACACAGCTGCAATGTAGTACCCTCACGTCTGAAGGTCACCTTGGGTTTCTTTATGACATTGCCTAGCGCTACAGAGTGGCTTTAAAGAGCCACCATCTGAGATGATCGGAGCAGAACTCCACCCACTCTTTGTGCTTCCAGGGTTATGTCCTTGCTCACACCATAATCATGTACACCGGGCTGTTTAGGAGCCCTTTAAAGCTCTTGTCTTTCCGTTTTGATTTTTCTTGACTTTTTTAAAGGATCAAGAAGCAGCGCTGGGCAGGAGGAGAGACAGAGGCTTTTGGCATTGCTGTCAGAGATTACCGAAATCTGAGGTTTGCATATCCAGGTTTGTTTGAAACATGAGAATGGGGGACCTGGCCTGGCTCAGGGTTAGCTCATCCCTGCAACACCTGGTGTGTTGTGTGCTATGCGGCTCCTGTGCACACCAACACACTGCCACGTAAACTCTGCACGGGACGGACAAGAAAGGAGCACTTGGTCCAGTAAGTTGTCTGCTTAAGGACTATTTAGTATAACAGAATAAACAAGCAACAAGGAAAGTGATAAATTAAACCCACAGACACTCAGGAATTAACCAGCTGGTGATGGAGACACTAAAAGGGACCAGGACACGTTGGTCACTGACTGATGACCTGTAAAGCAACAATTTGGGCACAGCCTTGAAGAGGGTCAGCCTGAAATTTATCACTGATAAGAAGCGTGAAATGTGATTATTATTAGTATTATGGGATATTAGAAATTACTTCAGGGACCATGCAAAACTTATTATGGCCTGCTTAGGGGAAGGAGCAAAGGGAAGGACCAGAGTGGATCAGGGAGGCACAAGAGTAGGAAAATCAGAGAAGAGGGGGATAAAGGGAACGGTTGCACACAGGTAGGCTGCCAGGCAGTATAATCATCTGAGTCCTGTGTCTGGTCCCTGCAATCTAGCCTATTTTCATATGAAATCCTTTCTTAACTCCCCTCCCCCTCACCATGTAATCTCCCTCTCTGACCTTGGTGTGAGTGCTGAAAGGTCAAAATTCCAGCAACTGGAAAGACCAAGGTGTAAGCTGCAAGGTCTAAGTGCCAGCAACTGGAGAGATTTGGATGTGTTTATATTTCCTGAGTGAATGTAATCCTGTGTCCATATGTGTGCACGCATAGTTTGCTAGAAAACTTCAGTCTGGAGAGCACGCAAGGAGGAGAAGACTTGCATCTGGAAAGACCTGAGGTCTGAATCAGTAGCTGGGTAAGCGCCCCAGGGTGCAGCCGTGGCCTGGGAGCTTGTGCTGATGTTTGAGGGATCCGTGAACGTGAGCATGTGTCAACCCAGCGAGTGGGAGCATGTGTGTTTTCACTGGTGAACCTCAATCCTGAAGAGCCGGAGAGCATCAACAGGACTGGGCTCTCTGTGCCTAACATTTGTGTGAGCACTGTTGGTAAAGGAAAGGCTCATCTGGCATCGTGCATGCGTGTAGACACGTGTGTGTGTGCCACTGTGGGACTTGTCCTTGCTGCTGGCTGAACCTGCAATTGGGAACAGTGGTAGCTGCACCCACAGGTCTGGGACAAAAATATCGCTCAGTGTCAGAGCACACACAGGAAGGGGGAATCCCCAGGTCCCGATTGCCTGGATCTGGCACCCGCAAACATCACATCCTTAACAAGCTCCACTGCACCAACTAAACAAAACCCTCAATTGCTGGCCTTCAAAAAGCTTCAAACTTCTGTTTCTCAGCTTCCACAGACCTTGTATATTCAAGCAGGATGCCTATTTGCCACCAGGATTAAAAATTTACAGCATAAGTAGGGTAGATGGGGGCCTAAGAATGACATTAAGCTAATTAGCAACAAGGGTAAATTCATCAGTTTGTCACCACCATCTATAAATGTTTCCATGAGTGCATGCCGTAAGGCATGAAGAACAGAAAATCTGGAAGGATTATTTCATTTACTCTTACCTTAGATTGCCTCTTCTTTTCCCCCTTTCCAAGGCATTTGAACCTAAGCTTTATAGCGTGTCTTTCTGTGAAGCTTTGTCCATTGCCCTGTGTGTGGTTGCCTCTGGGTACCCCTGTAGACCTGCACCTTTCTGTGGTTCAGCTACTGCTCCTCCCATCCATAGAGTATTTCCATTCATCCAGCATTTCTACCTTGTTTGGCTATTTTTCAGCCCATTATTAGAGCTCTGCGTATGTCACTTGCCCTTCTTGTCTGTTTGTTGTGTGTTAACATTGACTATATCAAACAGGACTACTAGCAGCTATTGCACAGACGTACAACTAAAACCTGAAAGCATTAAAAAGCAGCCAGGGAAACCAATAGCAGCAACTAGCAGCAGGTTGGGAATAGAGGGACTTACCAACCTCTTCCTTTTTATTTCTGGGTTTTTGTAAACCTTGTAGGCTTTCCAGGGAGATGACATTGAGTTGTGGCTTTGGCTTAAATCTATTCACTCCAGTTCCAAAAGAACCTTAAAAATGAACAAACAAATCCCAGAGTGATGAGCAACAGCATCAGGATTTAATCATTTGCACTGAAATCACTACAATAAGGTTAAGTTAAATAATTTTACTGGTTCTTATCACAGATTGCCTCTTTCCTGGTCAGACCTTTCCGTTAGCCTACAGTCCACAATACAGCAGCAATCCAGAAATCCTCAGACAGGACTAAATACCAAAAGTGTTTTATGTCTTTGGCAGGTACTCAAAGTGGGATTAAATACAGTACATTTAACTTGCTTGCATTCTCATGGTTCTTACTATTGTCACAGAAATTTAGTAGAGGCATGTATCAGACTCAGACTGGTTTTCATTACCTGGTTCTTTTTATTTTGACTCTGCTGATAGGAGGCTGAACCATAAACACAAGGAGTGCTGTCTAGGTAACTGTTTTCTGAAGGACATAAATGGACTGAGAGCAGATCAAAATGCTGCTTCATGGCTTGTTATTCCCTCCCTCCCTAGGCGCGAGTGAAGTTGGCAGAATGCTGTATGGCAGTGCATCCCATCTGCTCCAGTGCAAAATCAGCAAGCATAGTTTTACAACTTCGCAGTAGTTTAACTCAGGAGAGATTTCCATTTGCACAGCAGAGACCAATCCCCATCCTGCTTTTTTCCCCTTTCAGTTTCTGCAGAATAGGGCAGATAAGAGGAGCTGCCCTCAGGACAGACAGGTAGTGAATTAACAACTTCCTACAAAGCAATAGCAAATTTTTTTTTTTTAAAAAAAAACACAACCAACTCTTCTATCTATCTTTGCAAGGTCTTATTCCCATATGCCCTGAGTGTGCTTCATGCAGATCTGAAAAAGGCCCACAGAGGATTCTCTTTCAGTTTCTAGGTTCTAAGTTAAAAAAGGAAAACACATTTGTTCTCTAAACAAATATTTCTAATTCAAATTAACATGCATGTGGATAAGAGAAATGGCTATTTTACTGTAAAGATACAGACTATTCTCAGCTCTGCACTCGTTAAGAGGAGCAGATATTTTGGGATGTTTCTCTGTGCCTTCTGGGACCATCGACATTACGCCTGTGGAGCTTTCTCACAGAGATTTTTTTTCAGTGGTGCCTTTTATCTCAACTTTCAGTTTGTTCCCCATGTGACCCACAAGATTAAACCAGCTTTAGAAACTACCACCCATAAACATTGAACATCAGAAACTTGATGGAGAGACTAAGAGTAGAGAAAAGACCACACAAGAGTTTTCCTGTTTGCCTACACTCTACCCTAAGAGTTTAACCTAGAATGGATCATGGACTGCAACTTTCTACACATCTCCAATATTTCACAAATTCCCTGTAGCCTTTAGCGGTTATATTTGATCAATATTGACCAAATTCATATATGTACCAGCTCACTAAGTAAGGAAGGAGGGGTAATGTTCTGGTAGACCTCTCTAGAGCAAACCAGTCTAGCCACACTACAAAATTTAAATTTCCTGCAATGGCTCCAAAATTGGACTTTCATTATTTTCTTTTTATTTTTGTCGTTTGGCATGTTTTGCTAATTTCTTTCCGTCAGTTTTTCCTCATATGCTGGATAAGAAAGCAAGAAATTAGTGAGTGGAGTTTTTCCTCCCATATTAATATTAGAGTCACACATAATTCTTTTCTCCCTGTTCAAATTGAAACTCAAAAAAAAAAAAAAATTAAAAATTGCAGCTCTTGAAAAATATTTAAATCATTTAAATTCAATACAAGTACTGCCAGTGATAATGAAATTCTGTTTTCATCTTCTGACTTGTCACAGATTAACTAAGTCAATGACCGACAAAATTAGTTTCTTATACCACTTCCAGGTGATCCACTGAACTGATCCTATCATAATGCAGAGAAATTCAATTAAAGCAGGAGAAGGCCTTACCATCCCAGAAAGATTCAACTGAATACATGTCTTTCTTTTAGCATACCCTATGATCTATGATCTCTATGCTTGCTTGTGCTAATCAGTAAGAAATGAAGCCACTCAAAAAGTTTCTTCTGATGACAGGAGAAAATGATGTCTAGTTAAAATTCAACCATGATCAAAGGCACAAGTGATACAAGAAGCTGGAAGGGAACCTGGTACCAGATGGTAGAATTAGACCAAAAAGGGACAAAAGTAATAAATATGATTGTACCTGCAGGAAAACATGTGCAAAATAACATGCACCGATCACCAGACCTTGCTATAAGCACACAATATTATTTAAAGTTAATAATTAAAAAGATAGAACTGACACAAGGACCTTGTTATCCCCTCAAAGATTGCCTCTTATTACTCCCACATGTGAAGTAACAAGGGGTTACTGGTAATGCATTTTGTGGTTATAGTTCAAGATGAGGCCCAAAGGTGACTCTGCCTGACTCCCATAAAGCAAGAAAAATAGTACAAATAAGTCAGTGAATCACAGAACTGAATATATAACAGCTAAGGAAAAATAAATGTGCTCAAAAAAGATCTGTGCTGAGAACTAAAGGTCTTTCTTTTCTTCTGATCACAGATGGAGTATTAAAAATTAATGTAAGCTCCACCAGAAAAGAACTTGACAGTCCTATTTTGAGACTCATTTCACTTCATCTCTTTTCCCTGTCTCACAGAGCATTAATGCCAAAACATTCAAAAGAAGTCCTCCAGGGCTTGCTTTGCACATTCACAGAGGTGCTGGGAAGCATTTTGAAAAAGTGACTTTGAGTGCTTTTGTTTGTAGATACACGATGGGGGAAACACTTAACAGACCCCAGTTCCTTAAAGACAGATCCTCGGCACTTTCCAAAAAATCAGGTCCTCCAAGGCTGACACCCCCCAGAAAACTGGGTATTAAACTCAGACAACAAGGACCAGTAGCCATTTTGGATGATACTGGCAGGAGTGGTCTGAAGATTTCAACCCCACTTTCAGAAATAAACTCCCAATTCAAATCAAGACCCAAGCCTCACAGCCGGGAGAAATAGTCTGTTAAATGAGTTAAAAGTGGATGTTTTTAAAGGAATTTAGGCACTTTAAAATTACACATCAGTATACTGACAGTCTACATCCAACTAAATATCCGGGCTATGATAATTTTTAAATGTCTTAAGATTTGGTTTTTATGTCAAGGTTCCAAGTCTTTAGAATAGCACAGCCTAAGTTCCCCCTAAATAGAGCCTTTTGACAGATAAGGAATTTTAGTTCAGTTTTTATTTTCTTCTTTCCTTCAAAAAGTTTACAAGCCATCAGTGGAAATTAAAGGACCAAATCTAAAACAATTGTAAGGTCCATTTTTTCCAGACAACCTTTGGAACACATTTTCCCTAGCCTGCGGTATTCAGATGAACTCCACTCACCGTGCTCAGACTGTCCCTTGTGGGCAATTCAGCACATCTTCAAAGATGCACCAGAGGTGCAGGATAGGGATGGCAAAGGTGGAGGGACCAGGTTGGAGACTATCCTTGGGATCGCGCAGGATTCCCTGCAGCCAGCATATTCAGCAGCGTGATACCCTGCCCTGCAGAGGCATCATCACAAACAGCTTGCCTGCCCCACAGAGAGGAAGCTAACCTCAAGGCTGTTCTCCCAGCTTTATTGAAGTCCGCATGGTTGTGTAGACGACGTGGCCACACCAGATCCATATGCAGCATCTCAGCTAAGTTATTTTTAAGAAATTCATTAGTTCCTGGATATGGCTGTCTCTTTCAAATGTAGTCTCTAACAGTATTTGTGGGCAGAGGGGGAACGGTGGTATGTGTCACTGGCTCTGGCCTGCCTGAGGTAAGTTATTCCAGGATCCAGCTAGAGTCCCATATAGTACATACCACTCTTCTATCATGTTATTGTGTATCCAATGACATTAAAAGCATGAGTGTTTTCATTTCAGCAAAAGCATTAACAAATTCGAAGAGATTTGGAGAGAGGTAACAAATAGGATAGGGACTTAAGGATTGACTCATCATGAGAAATAATTTGAGCTACCAAATATGGGGGTTTCTTGGCCAAAAAATGACTAATTGGATATTCAGGAGTTATCTACATGTATTTCAAGTATGTAAGATGCTTCTGAAAAAATAAGTTGTATAGGACAGGCCAAGCCAGAGTTATGAAAGGTCAAGAGAGCAGGAGTGGGCAGTCAGGGAGAGTGAACGAAAAGCTGTAATGTCTTAAATATCAGCCACAGGCTCAACTCTGGGCAGAGCCCCATCAATTAGTCAAATCCTTCTCCCCACTTTTCAAATAATCCAATATTTTGGATTAAAACCTCTGCCAGTGTAAAGTCATCTAGTGCTACTCATATCATGACGTTGCTCCGGTTAAAGATCTAATCCAGAACTGCTAAGTTTTGTACAGATGTGGGAAATGCCATGTCATCCAAGTATCAAACTAAACTCTATGTGAAAGGTTTCTTCTCCACTCCTTCAGCCTACAAGGCTCCAGGACATGGCCCTTAGCAGCTCAAAAGTTGTCATCGGTTGTCCTAGCCATGCTCTTAGCTCCCTAACCTACTGTGACAGGGACCTCCCCGTCACAACTGGGTATTTGTGTTTTTCTAATTTCCCCCAACTGTTCATTTCACTAAGTTATCATCCTTTACTCTTTTACTGTGGTTAAGGAACAAAAAAGAACCAGTGGCTTGTCAAAAAGATAAACTTTACTTGTGAAAATTTTGATTAGTCAGGGCCTTCCTTTAAACCACTGCTAAGCAGAACACCTTTGGAGCACAGATATCCAGAGAAATACCTGCAGGAGCTGGGTTTTTCCATTTTCCCCACAGATTATTGTGCTAGGCGCAGCTCTCAATAGCTCTTTCTTTCTCCTTGAAGTAAACTACATTGCACCAGGAGGCAAGTCCAACCTCCAGCTTTCCTCTGTGGGGAAGTCAGAATGTCAAGAAACCTTTCTAGCTCAGAGCAAGCCATTTACATACTCCACCTTACATTGGACCTGGTTAGCTTCAAGTTGCCAAGCAACAGCTATCCTCAAGACTCATCAAATCAGTGCAGCAGCAGTATGGGAAATAACAAGGCAAAAGGTCCTGGGATCCATTTATCTGGGTTTTTTGTGGGTTCATATCATGTACAGTTGAAAGTCAAAAGGTGACTGACACTCTCAGGGCTGAACCCGAGAGCATCAGTAGCAGAAGTAGAGGCTATGAGCTGCCAAACAGACATTTAGCCATTGCAGAAAAAGCCTGGAGAAACCCACTGTGCATTCACATTGGGTAGGTTGCGTTTCCATCTGATCTTCCCTTCATGAGGCCTATTGGGACAATAGGTGAGAAATTTTCATGAAGCTCCAAAAGTAAGAATTTTATTTTTGAGGCATTCACACTGAACACCTTGATTCATCCATAAATGGATACCCGGTAATTTTATCTGAAAGTGAAAACATGACAGTAGTCTTATTACTACTTTCTGCGTGCCGCTGACTGCAGAAATTGGTACGCTGTAATCCCAAGGGACGAAATAGATTCAGTAAGATTCTTGGTTTGATTCTTTTGCCTGCTTTCTTTGTCAGGCACAAAAAAAAAAAAAGTGAGAAGTGAGACACACATCTTGCTTTCTAGTTTATTTAATTTGCATATTACAATCCTGCTCAGCTGCACAGAATTAAAACTGAAAAAGCTGTCAGTGTAAAACTAATTAAAAAAAACAACAAAAAAACCCACAGAAAAAGAAAACCACAGGGCGGGGGAGGGGAGCGACAATGCCACAACAGTAGCCGGAGGGAATGCATCAAGGGAAGAAGGGGTCTGAATAGCCTGGCTTTCAGGGGACATGAGAAACCAGAAGGCAGGTAGAGATTTTAAAAGGTGCTGAAGGTGGAGGAAGCATGGGGGTTGAATGAGCTTTGAATAGTTCCAATAGTTTCAGTAGTTCCTGCACTGGCTAGCAGACATACAAAGAGCAAATGTTCCTGTGTCTGTTCAGCTCTAAGCCCAGAGGTGAAAATAACTTCCAGATTACACTTCCATTCAGTGCCATTACTGTGTTTTCCTAGAACATACAAGAATCCAGGGATTTTTTTTTTTTCCTTCCCCGAGTGTGATTAATTCAGTGACTAGACTTCTTAACTGAGTGGGTCTTAAAGGGACTTTCGGAAAGATTTCTGCAAATTCAGACTTGGACTCTACTGATGAAAACCTTAAAGTAAAATCTTAGCTTACCTCTACCTGAAGTCAGTGAAGCCAGGATCTCACCCTTAAGGTATTTTCCTCTTTAATTATGCCTCTGCCCACTAATAAAAGGAGTGGGATGTAACACATAGACAGGATATAAGCAGCCCTCAGAAGAGGAGCAGGACCATCGACTCCCCCTTTGTAACAAGGGCCCTAAATGCTAAACTTCAGCATCATGTACACAGAGTTTGTGCTGTCTCATACACAGCATCTCAAACCTTTGTTTGTACAGAGCGAGAGCAGGACCCCTTTCTAGCCAACCTCCAGCCTGGCCAAAGTGACATTCCACAAGAGCAGAGATCCCAGCCTGAGCTCTCACACACAGAAGACCATCTAGAAGCACATAAAAGAGAGCTGTGGCTTAAACACATGCAGCTGTGTTTTATGAGTAAGGGTGGTCTGTCACTCCTTTTTGTATGGTGATGGTGTGGTAAGCTCCTCAGGATGACAGGAGGAACATCTTGTGCTTGCATCCTAACTAGTTTTCCCCTAGAAATTCAGCTCTACTGTCAACTCTAAGGTATCCCCAGCCGTCACGAGAAGCACATTTTTAAATGCCCAAGAAACTCCGAGTGAAAGATCAACAGACAGATTCTGGATGAAAGTGTGTGTCTTCCATTCCCAGGTATCTTCTAAAACCCGTTTCATGCAGTTTGATCCTTTCTTGGCTGTGTGGTCTTTCATCTGTCTGTGCCTTGGATCTCCTGAGAAAAGAAGTTCTAGTACTTCCCTGGCTTCCAGCAAGGTAGTAAGAATAAAAAGATAATGAAGCATTCAGACGACTGCGTGGGGAACCCAAAAGATATTTTAAATGTCTAAAGCAAGCTTCATCAGCAATGACAACAATAAGAGTCTGATTAGCTGAACAGCTAGCTTTCAAGCTGAAAGCCAGCATGAGCTATGCACCTGTAAGGAGTGATTAGCAGGCAAACAAAAACAAAGGTCACATATCACCAATCAACATTTTGAGCTACCATGAATAAGGACAAATATAAAGCAGAAGACCTAAAACATGTTTTAATATTCTCATGCAGGTGTGCGCACAAACCCAATCCCCGGTCTCATGCCATGGAGCAAGGCCATTGAGTAATTTATTGGGTTTCGATAAAACATTCTGAAAATGTGCCTCAGGGCTGACAGCTGCAAGCAAGGAGAACAGAGTGGCTGGATATGTAAAGGCAGGAATTATAAAAGTGAAAAGAAGGTGGTAATGAGTCTGCCACTTAAGGTCAGGCTCCACTGAAATACAATTAGAGTGCTAAGCCTTCAGCTGAAAAAACCCCCATTCAAACTGAGAAAGTGAGTTAAGTAACGCTACTCTAGGATTAGGCATGAAGAGCAGAGGTATTCTTCGAAAGTGTCTCAAGATTTCAATCTATTTTGTTTAGGAAAGGAAACTTAAGCACATGCTGGATAGTTTGCTCCAAATTTGCTGGATGCAAACCTGTATATGCCATGTGCAAACAGCAGGATGCAGTGAAACGGATGAAACATGCACAACCTAACTTAGATTGTATCCCAAAGGGGATGGTTTTTGGGTTTTGTTTGGAGAGTCTTTACTGTCCACAGTGGGCTGCTCAGTGACTTGCGTAGGCAATATGAGATAGTGGACTGGACTCAGAAATGAAGATGCTTCAGTGATGGTTTATAACTTTCCTGAAGGCACCTGCTTAAAGTCGTGTGAGTGGACTGAAATGATCTGTAGTTCTCAAAATACCTTTAACCATATGGACCCTATGACATTTAACATACATGCTTTACAAGATGTCTCATTTGCATAGAGAATGTATGAGAAGCCTGGCTGGGAGCAACTCATGGTTCATGCATCGCTCACTCACAGAAAAGAGCAGAAGCACCTGGTTTGCATCGTGCACCTTCATGTGCTGGCAAGGAAAACCTACTGGTAAAGGGAGAAGAGCCAGGGATATGCAGAAATGGGATCAGTCATTTGGCCTGTGTCACATCCGTAAGCCACAGGGAAAAGCAGCTCCATCTCAGAGAAGGAGCTGGTTGCATATACTGTGCCAGGTGACATTTTGCTCTCCCAAGCTTCTGGCACTGAAAGGTATTCATATATTTACAACCTTTCTTAAGGTCATCTCTGCTGTGTCTCCAGCTGAGCCATTAAATATTAATTGGACCTGCTTTCCAAAAATAAAAAGCAGAACCTCTAATTTACTTGTGTAATTAACACCTCCCACAAACCAGGTGTCCTCCTGAACCAGACTGAAGAAGCCATTTGCACTTCACAATCCTGAAATATGCTATGTGCTTTTGACACAGACGCACAGTTGCTTGTTCATTCTGCATGCACAAGTGCACATAATTATTTTGGGGTAAAAAACCCCTCAAATACAACAGAAAATACACCTTCCAGATGATATAGTCAAACCTTCCCACTCATGCAGGATAGTTCTCTTCATTTTAGATTTTGGGTTTTTTTGGCTTTACTTAGATGAATTTGAACATCTTGTCACAGACGATTTTATTCAACAAAGCTCAATACTGCTAAATTTCTCAGAGAGCTCAAGTTTTAACCCATATTTGTAATGAGCTTGGTCACTCTTTGGTCTTATGAGAGTACTTACATTAAAAAACTTTGGTTCCCACATGCTTAACAGTGTAATAAGCTTAACACTGCAATTAGCTACAAAATGTAAGTTCAGTACCACCATTACTCATGTTAAGACAAGGTAAGTATGTATTCAGTAACCACTGAGCTGCACAGATTATTTACAAAAGTTTATTAAGTGTTGGTTTACCCAGATGAATAATACGCCTGCTATTCAATAAAACTAATGAATTTGTGGAGTGACACACAACCCAAGGTCCTCACTGCTCAACTGCCATCTAAACTCAGAGAAACATAAGCCTTCAGCGTCACACAACCCAAAAAATATAGTTTTGTTTTGTGCTTGGACTGAAGCACATCCATCTTGCCAGGATTTAGCAAGCTGGGATCCAGCTCATACCTAAACCTTTTGGGAATCTGTAGTCTAAGCACTGTTTCACCTTTATGGCCTCTGAAACTCAGTCTGACTATCAGTCTCAGAGCTTACATGCAGTATTGGTGCAAGGCAAAAAAAAAATAAAAAAAATATTCTGTTTTCTTTGGAAGAGGTGATTCTCAAATAAATGTCAGAGCACTCACCTAGGAAATGGAGCACATAGACTCTCTTCTTTCTTCTGTAAAGGCAGATTCAAAACTCCATCCTGGATCTTGCCAGAAAATATCTAAATCATCAGGCTAGGAAACACTTTGGTTGAGATGTGTTAAGAAAAAGTTATTGAAGTTTAACATCACCTCAGTTGCGTGGACTGCAGAGTTTATACTCTGACTACAATTAGGATTGGGGTGGGGGGACGTCACCCAGGGAAGGTGGAGTCCTTAGCTACAGACTCTACAGCCAAAATACAACTTTAGAGAACGGGGAGAAATGTTTTTCTGATTCAGACTGCAACCAGGGGCTTTTTGGGTGCTACTGCTGGGAGGAAATAATGCTTCCCTCACATACTCTTAACCACTCATCATCATTTTTCCTAAGCAGCCACAGGTGGGTGACTGCTCCTTCTGCTAGGGAAGTCATCCTATCAGGCAGTTCCTGCTGACCCCTCTGGCATTTCCAACTCCACAACACACCTGCCAGGTATTTTCCAGTCTCTTGTTTCCTAGCAAAAGCCATTCCAGGTCATTGGGCAGGAAATCTGGATCAGGTTTCCCAGAGCACTACCTTTGAGTTGGCAAGATGTGTGTCAATGGCAAGATGCCATTTTGGATACCACGCTTCAGCTTTTTTGGAAATCTTCTAATCCAGAATAGACCCTACTGTCAGGACTATGTATCCAATGTTTCTTTTATCAAAAATGTCAGTAAGAAGGAATTCACAGCTTTCCGCCTCTGGTGAATGCTCCTGTGATTTA
The DNA here is from genome assembly GCA_013398295.1 of Chionis minor. NCBI lineage: Eukaryota > Metazoa > Chordata > Aves > Charadriiformes > Chionidae > Chionis > Chionis minor. Next base: position 2,359,142 of record VZSF01002718.1, on the reverse strand, counting down.
AGATGTATGTTCTTGCCTACAGTATAGCACTAAATCCTTTGATCCTTTCTGCAGCATCCCTAAAAATGGGGGCAAAATGTTGCTTCCCCCTACCTCCTCCTGTCCAAGAATAACCCAGAGATGGTGAATGAAGCACCAAGCTAACAGGAGTTTAGCCTACATCAGGAAGCTGGGGCAATGAAACCAAGGCCTCTCACTGAACGCTTCCTGCTCAGTTAGAAGAGTAGTGCAAGCCCTTCTCTTTGGGGAAGTGGTGGTGAGAAGAAGGGAGAAAGAAAAATTTCCGTGCGGAACTGGCCGTCCATGCTGAGCAGAGGAAGATGCCTTCTGGTAATGCTAAACGAGGCACTTAAACTTCGTTGTAAATCAAGACCGAGAGAACTACAGCTGCCCTCACCCTTCCTTAGTTTCCGGTGTCTTTACATTTGGAGCATACTGTGGACCTTAGCTTCCTAATTCTCTACGGAAATTAAATGTAAAAGACATTCTGGAACACCCAGCACAGGCTCAAAATCTATTTTTTTTTTTTTTTTTTCCCCCTCCATCTCCCGTGCATCTGGACCTAACCACCTCTGGACATGTTCAATGCTTTAGGAGGTTGAGTGGTATTGTAAAGTGTGTGCGTGACAACACCCTCAGCTGGCATGAATAAGCTTCATTAATTAGTTTAATAGCAGGTGTAGCAGTTTAAATATGTCCTGTATTACACCTTTATAATGTGGCTTATAGTCTAATAAATTTAGAAGTTTATTACTGTAATAGCTTTAAGGTTTTTTTTTTCTCCTCTACTATTTTCTTGATACTAAGATAGACTCAAACTAAAGCTTTATTTAATTTGCAGGTGACAATTTAATACACTTAACTCTATGCAACATATTCCTTTCTTAAAGTGAACACCATTTTGGTTAGGAAACCAAAGGTAAGCTAACAAATGTAGGTATCATTAAACTCACGTTTATTTATAGATAAATGCTATAGTCTATCAAAACTTTTTGGCACAAAATTGACTAAAAATAACTGAGAATTTAGCGTCCACCCCACCCCCCCCAAATATCTTGTCCTTATGTTGCAGCTGAAATAAAAGACTGAAGCATCAGGTTTGTAGTGGTATGGCAGAGAGGGGAGGTATATGGAGGCAGACAGGAAGAAAATAAAACTGGAAAGATTCCATAGACTTTTTTTTTTTTCTGAAATACTGTATTTACACAAAATGGAAGAGAGTACAAATACTTTACTAAGAAGACAAAACCATTATAATACATTCAATTTAAACACAGGCAGAACTATAGATGCAAAACACAGAGGCCTAAGGTACTTGCATGGCAAAAAAAAAAAAAAAAAAGGCGTCAGAAAGGCCTCAGATTAAAAGCAGGAAATAAGAAACATTGTATTTGTTACGCAGCATCGCTTTTCCTTGACTTCAATGGGATTGCAATAAGGTGTTCTCCTTCTTCCTCATCATGGATAGTGGGAACAACCCTCTCAATGTGCTGACCGCTCAACACTGATTTTACAAAACAGTTAAGCGTGTACTTAATTTTCAGCACAGAAATAGAGCCATTAACTTCAAAGGAAATTATATTTGTGCCTAATCACATGCTTATATGCTTAGTTTGACCAGGAAGAGTCTTCTCAAGGCTTAACAGGGTCAAGTCCATTGTTACATAAAAAATAAGTGTTCTTTACTGTCTTATTTCTTTTCTTTTTTTCTTAAAATATATTTTTGAATCGCTTTAATTTTCCCCTTATGTACTTGATTAGAAAATAGTAGTTTATTGAATGCCATAGAATATTTTGAATCACGTCTTATATAATCAAAGGAATATTGTTCAAAAATAATTCCCACATTTTTTCAAAGCCTGTTTAAATTTAAAAATAAATAAAAGAGAAAAATACATGTAATAATAAAGCAGCTTTTTGTTTCTGGGCATTTGGCAGCAGGTCTGTTATAATATCTCTCAGTGATCTCGTGGTATCAGTTAAAATCACTGGATCAATTGATCATTATAAAAGATTGTACAATATTATTACAATCCACCAAATATAGCCAATGCATGAAATATTTTACACATTATGTATCCCTTAAAAAGAATTAATATATTTTAGCCTGTTCTTCGAAAACAGATAGCTTCTGAAGTAATATATCTTAAACACAGTGGTATCTGTCACTTCTACTCCCTAAATAATTTTTTTTTTTTCTGAATAAAAAGCTCGTTTGAGTAGGACTACTAGCTCAGTGATGGAACTACAGTGCTATTTAACTAAATTCCATATATGTCTTTGTTACTGTTGCTGCAATTATTGTAATCACATACCACTGAAGTGCTAAATATTAGTAACTCAGATATGTGGACTTTGGTTATGCTTGATAGAATACTGGCATATCAAATATATGTACCACTTCCTAAAGGCTATGTTACAATCATGATGCCTAGTAATAAATAATAATAATAACAATCTCGGATTCAAAGTGCTGACCCATATCACTCACTTGAGGCACCAATACAATAAATCCATCAATGAAACGACTTATTTGTAATGTTTGAAACTAACAGAGCAGATCCAGGGCTGCCAAGTTACATGTGCAGCATGGAGGACTCTGAACCTCTCCTTCCAACCTGGGGATTCCTGTGGTCCCAGAAGACGCTGGAATATCACGCCTGATGCGGGATGCTCCAAAGTATACCAAGTCTTCAGGCATGAAACATTAAAAGCTCTCTAAGATCCTCTAAAGCCTCCAAAGGCTCTCTTAAAACCGCTCAAGCCTACTCCATTCACTCAGGGCCGAGGCTTTGCCATATATTGTACTTGGCTGCAGACCAGGGAAGAGCCTTTCATGAAAGTCCACAATGAAAGGCATTGCATTAATGCAGCTTTCACACCCTGGAGACACTGTCACCACTGTCAGCGTGAGAGGGAAAAGGCAGCTTTCCAGCAGCAGCAAACGTCTGTCTCACTCGAAGGGGAATGCTTTTCATGTTGTTAGTTTGTTCTGTGCAAGCAGTAATCGTTTTCAGTGTCGAGAGAGCTGTTGTACCCCGATGACGGATACAGGTCCCTCTTAAGTATCCTATTGACGATGTTGATCAGAACTTTTTTGTACTGTTGACGTAAAAGTGAGTAAACAAATGGATCTGATGCAGCCTTACTGTAGGTGAGGCACTTGCTTATAATTCCCCAGTAGTAATTTATGGTAACAAAAGGAAGGAGCTCTATCAACCTGTTAAACATTAAAGAGAGATGGAAACACTTGAGTGTTACATTCACACTGAGCCCAGTGCCAAACTCATGCTTCATGAAACATTAAAGTAACACTTATTTTCTTACAGTACACAGTCCCTGCAGGAGAGGGGCCCTGACTCCTTGCATTCAATAAATGCAAAGGGAAATTTTCTAGTGAGGCCACTGGGAGACAACAATCATTCCCTCTACAGAAAGAGAGAAAAAGTGTGTTTTCAATGTTAATGCTCCTATGTGTTGGAGATAAGAAAACACTGCAGTTTATTGCTCACTTTCTGAATTTAGAGAGTTGTGCCAGTAAGTGGATAAAATTTTGGTGACATAATTGACTGCCCCTCTCCCATGGCAAGCTTGAGATAGACACATGACTTGGGGCATCCAGGCTCACTCAACTCAGTTGCCTACGTACAGCTGTCTAGTGAAACCCAAGATATTTGGGCATAACCCCCTTGGCATCAGGCTGCTTTTCCTGGAATTTTGGGTCTCCTCTAGCTCCTGTGTCATATCTGCCAACCTATGTAGAGGTTTCAGATACTATACAGCATCTCAAATGACACCAGAAACCTGGTCTAGATCACTGAATCCACCTCCTCAGATACAGAGCAGTGAACCTGCATTACACCACTGCTGTGAATTATCACGTATGCCCAGAGGATTCATGTTAGACTGTTGTAATATGAACAACAACACAGCAGTATCTCAGAGAGGTTTGGGTGGCACCTGCAATCCCATAGTATGCTGAGGAGCACAACTGCATCTACTTACCTGTGAAAGTTTTTGTGTGCACTTGGCTGACCGCTAGTTTGACCAAAGAAAACAAGGAGACAACACTTTTATCATCGTTATATGACCAGCCAGCTGTCTCCCGACCCATGTCTGTGCTTCACGGATGATTAGTGGCCTCAGCACCTCCGTTGAGATGGGTGTATTAATCACGGGTGCAGAAACTGCAACTAAGACAATTTTTCCACAGAAGTGAGAGCAAACCTTCAGACTATTCCAGCAAATGTCTGGCATAGAGCTCATCTGCTGTGGGCAAACTATCCAGGAAGGTGAAAAGAACAGGGTGAGAAGTTTTAATTGTTTGTACATCTTTTGTGAAGCTTTTTGCAGGATCAGGAATATAGTATTTTGCTATATTCATTCCAGAAGAAAAAAAGGAAGTACCATGAGATAAAATAGCCCTTTTCTGTACCCTAAAACATCTCTGTTTGAAGATGTAAGATCCAAAGCTTTCTCAGAGCTTGAAGAACCTTTTGGCCTCTTTCCAAAGTGCAAAACTCTCAACTTGCAGGGCGTTGACTTTTGAAGCTCTTCTGATCCATCCACATAGAAATGCTGACTTACCACCACTACGACTGAACTTTGCAACAAGTGGTTCAACTCTGACTAGCAAATTTCTCATTTGCTTACATAAAAGTGAAATCATTCCTATGGCAAGTGCATTTAAAACCCTGATGACTTCTGTTTGCAGCTGCTTGGAAAAAATTCCAGGGAATTCAAAACAGAGAGCACACGAAGACACAAAATATGAGAAATAAATAAATGTACCAGACACAAAATGTGAGAAATAAATAAAGGTACAATAAATGACCCTTGCTGCATAGTTGCTTGGGTTTATCCCATCCTGTATATCATCCTAATACAAGAAATATACATTTGATATTTACACGATTGATGTTTTTATAAAGGCACTAAATGAGAAGAGTAAGGTATCTTTCAGTTATGAAAACAGATGTATTACTATGTGTTCCTTTAATGTATTATGGGCCCAAACATAATTGCACTGAAGCCAACAGAAGAAAAATTACACGGATTTTAATAAGATAATGGGCTTGGCAAAATCAAGGCAGCCTTAGAAATATCCATCTGAATGCATCTTAGTATCATTTTCTTCTTTTCAGTGCTGTTACAGAAACGATGAAATTCATCTGTCGGCTCTTAGTGAACAGACGAATATATTGCTAATGATCATAATCTCATTCACATTTCTGCAATGAGGAGCAAATACTGAGCTCGCGATGCGAACTGAGTCACCAGGCCAAAGAGCAAGAAAACAGAGGAGGAGATCTCTCCTGTTGCCTCCATAGAGATTACTTTAGAGCCACCCCTCTGAAAACCAGAATGGGGGAAGAATGGAGAAATGGGCACAGCAGCAAGTCCTCCAACCTCACCGCCACCAATGCCTTTTATCTAGTGCTGCCTGGACACTGTCTTGCCTTTGGGACAAAGAGCCTTTGAGGATGTCCTCCCCAAATCCTTCCCATTTTGCTGTCACTGCACCACCTCGGGTGTTTGTGACAGAAACAGAAGCTATAGCTTGACACGCACATTTATACAAACCAACCCTCAGTCTTCTCTCTAGTGACACATGAAGTACCAGTTTGTCACACATAGAAAATGTACCATCTCACATTTGCCAAATGCAAGGTCATTTGGAAGGATTTCACTCTTGTTTTAGAAGTTTATGAGAAATATCTTCACCCTGAAAAATGTGGCAATGCTGGAATTTGCTGAGCTTGGTAATGTTCAGATGGAAAGAAGATAGCAAAATCCACTTTGCTCAATATAATTATATCCTGATTATGGCAAAAGTGAATAGAAAATGACTCAGAATGTACTGAACAGTGATCAATTAACCTTTTAACTCTGTGATGTAATGTTAATATTTGTAATAATCCTTTCAACTGCAGAAAAAAATGCATCTAGGCAATCAGTCAGGAATCCCTTTCAACACATAAATGGGAACTGAAAGAAATGTCATCCTAAAGGGTAAAAAACATGGCCATTTTTGTGCACTTGCCTGAATCTGTTCCCCTACCTGTGTTAGAAAAGGGCAACCACAGTGAACATAAGTGGCCTATATATATGTGTGTGTGTGTGTGTGTGTGTGTGTGTGTGTGTGTGTGTGTGTGTGACTATGTAAGATCAGTGCTCTAAAGCCGGCCAATTTCTGGAAGCTGGTGTGGCTGCAGACCCTGGCAGCTTGGCAGCAGCCTTGAGGAAACCGTCACCAGGGTGGTTTTGCAAAGACTAGTGAACCTTCCTCGACAGAAATCAGTTCGCTGTGTCTTGAACACGCTGTGAAGTGGGAGATATTTTTAAAAATCGCTAGTGAAAGACGTAGCCCATTTCAGTTTAGAGAGAAAAGGCTAAATCCTGAGGTGCTGCAATTCAGTAGAGTTGCATTGGCTTCCAGCTCACTGATTTATGCAAGATTTAAAAATAATAACCATATGTTGTATGAAGACTATGCAAGTACGGAATGAGAATGATACATGACTAAAAAGGTGCAAACCACCAGGGTGGATGCCAATGATTCTGACCAGTTGAGGAGCATGATGTTGCCTATACATTTTATTATTTGTTTTTCTGGGAGATAACTCTCACACCTCATCACGAGGCCGTGCTGCACCATTAGCAATATACTTACAGACATTAATGTTTCCAGACACAAAGCTTATCTGACAAATTATGAACCTGCATATATTTAAATTATGTCACCTCAGCTTCCAATAGCAGCAAGTTTGGCCTTATGCCGTTAAAAAAAAAATAAATAAAAAGACCTAAGCTAATCAGGAAAAGCTGTCCGCTTTCCTCTCTATTGCTCAGGTTGTGCTAATAAGGAAGGGTGGTGAGACTTTTAAACTGCTTTCATCTCCCACTGGCATATAATTAATTCCTGGTACTTGTCCTAAAAGCCTCTTGCTCTTGGCAGAGGCAACCAAACCTGGCTGCAATGAGGAAAGGAGAGCCAGAGGCTGCTGAGGCTTCGCCCAGCGGGCTGGGTGTGCAGGCAGGGTCAGCCCCGAGTCTCCATCAGGCTCTGGCACCCCAAAATTAACTGTAGTGCCCTCCGGGCACTTGCGCATCAAGAGGGCTTAACTTTCCCGGAAAGTCCCGCACCCCAACAGGTGATACTAACCTGGTGATAATGTAAGGACCAAAACAGATCACGAACGACCCTATAAAAATACTGATTTTCTTGGTAGCCCGCTGCCGCCTCCGTTTCTGCTCATTAAGACAGCGCTGCTTCACACTGCAAGGGAAAACAGCAGTCGGTGGGTTAAGGAGAGAAGCGAGGAGTCGGGATGTGAGCACAGGGGCGAGGGGAAGGACTCACTCCCGGCCCGGAGAGACCCTGCCCCGAGGGAGGGGAGGGCAGGGCAGCCCCTGGCCGGCCCCGGAGGGGGGCAGCTCCCGGGGGAGGGGAGGGCAGCCCCAGCCCGGGAGAGGGGCAGCTGCCGGGGGAGGGGAGGGCAGGGCATCCCCTGCGCCGGCCCGGGAAGGGGGGCATCCCCTGGCGGAGGGGAGGGCAGCCCCGGCTCCGGCGAGCCTGGGGACGATGGCACTCCCCAAAGCAGCGGCTCCCTGTTAAAGGGAGCTCGGGCAAACGGGAGCACCCGGCGAACGTGACTGGCATTTACACAAAGCAGGTTACAAAATGCACAAGTCACCGTCTTCTGGCACTAAAAGCAGCACCTGAAACTAGAGGCAGAAGGGTTCGCCGTGTGGCTGGGGCAGGCAGGGGCACAGGAAAGGGTACTGGCGAGGCAGGACATCCTCTCGGCCAGGGGTACCTACCGCAAGTGCCCTGGGGCTGCGAATACGAACATGCACGCGTTACCTGGGGTGGATATCCACCAGCAAAACCAGAGTCTGCATGGTAATAATGTCTATCCGCTTGCAGTGGAACCGGGCAACTTTCAACACCTTTAAATAGGTGAAACACAAGATCACCAGCGACAGCATGAAACTGGTGGAGTGAAAGACGATGGTGAACACTGTAAACCTTCTCCGCTCTGTCTCTTCCTTCAGGTGCAAGGTGCAAGAGGCATAAACGCTGCTGTAATCTACCCACGAGTAAAACAAGGATACCAAGGGGAACGTGAGGGAGTGGAGCCACGAGTAGCCCATCAGTATCACTGCATCCTTATACCGCATCTTGCTGGTGTAGCTCAAGGGGAACACCACGGCAATCCATTTGTCGATGCTGAGCGCTGCCATGCTCAGCATCGTGTTGGAAGTCAGGAAAGTTTCCAGGAAACCCACCGCTTTGCAGACGCAGCCCCCGAGGGGCTGCTGGTTCCTCAGGATCCCCAGCAGGGTAAAAGGCATGTTCAGGACGGTGAGGAGCAGGTTGCAAAAGGATAAGTTCACCAGGAAAACCCCGGCGACCTGCTTGCGGATCTCCGTACTGTAGACGAAGCATAGCAGCACCAGGAGGTTGGAGAGCAGAGAGACGACCAGCACCAGCACGAGGAGCAACGCCAGCAGCACGCCTGCCAAGTCCATCTCTCAGCGGGTCGCCTGGAGCGGGCGAGGGCAGGAGGAAGGGGGCACCCGAGCCGGCACCGCAGCCTCGCCTGCCGCCACCGGCGGCCGCCCGCGCATGTTGCCGGCGGCGCGGGCCGGGGCGCAGGGGCCGGGGGAGCGGGGAGCAGAGCAGGGGGCAGCAGCGGGGTGTGGGGAGGGGAGCAGGGGGCGG
>VZSF01002718.1:2152706-2350001 GCA_013398295.1 Chionis minor | reverse complement strand
TGCTCGCCGCACGCTGTCCGCGGTGCTGAAGCGGGCGCTGCCCCGACGGCCCGTGCTCAGGCGGCGTCCAGCGCTGCGCCCCGCGCCATGTCCCGCGGCGGCTCCCCGCGTCCGCCGGGCGCGCGGCCCCCGTCAGGCACTGAGCATCTTCCCCCGGCGCCCGGCCCCTGAAATACTCCAGCCGCGGAGCCTCCCGCCGCGACTCATGCGCAGACGAGCGGCTGCGAGGCACAGGCTCCGCCAGGGATCGCGGAGTCGCAGCGATCCGCTCCCGGACCGCGGGCGAGAGCGACAGGAAGCCCAACTTCCCGTTAATGGGCAGCTCGGGAAGGGTCGGACCTGGCGACGAGTGGCGAGTAGTTTAATCCCTGCGCTGGGGTCGGGCACACCCTGAGCGCACCGGCTGCATCCAGCGTCCCAGGAAGCTGTTGAAAAGCTAGCGTCTGTGCCCCTCGGAAGGTTTCCCCCCCTTCCGTCTGAGGGATTACTTGCCTTTTCTCCCTTTTTTACTTCATAGCACCTAGAAGAAGAGCTATGGTTGCCCTCTGGGTATTCACACTGTCCCCATCGGCCGGCAATGAGGAACACTGCTTGGTTAGCGACTTCACTTTGGCCGCTTGGACTCACACTTTTAAAGCCCCAGCTGGGTGAACAAGTGCCCACCTTAGGGTGGTGCTGGCACATTCTGTGAAAAACTAAAGTCTCTCTCCATTTTCCACTTACACTGTTAACATGACAGCGTCATGGTAAGAAAAGTTCTTTTCGTTACCACATTGTGGCAACAGACACAAAAGAGGCCAGAAATTCTGCCTCTGCACCTGTCAGGAAAGTGGATCACATAGCTAACTCCCAAAGATGCCATAAATCTTAATACTAGATTAAAAAAGATAAAAAAAAGAAATATAAAAGAAAAAAGAGCAAGTAAGTTCTGGTGGATCAAAGCAGTGGCACAGAAAAAAGCTGCCGTGTCTAATCACTGTCACATTTCACAGCTGACTGCCAGAACTGACATGAAGAAAAAGGAAAAGAAAAGGTAGCTTTCCCAATATCCAAAATGACTACTAATATCCTAAGGAAATGCTGTATTGTGTATACTGTTCCTACAATGTAGTCTTGTCACGCGTGACCACTGTATGAATAACTGCACATAAAACTGCTTGAAAGAGCCTGAAGGCAATGGTTTGGTTTTATTTTGGGCTTTGTTTCTTCCCCCCCCAAACAGCATTTATAAGTTTTGGATCAGGCCCTAATTGAAAAGCTTGCTATGGTAAGTTGTATGTCTGAAGGAAAGAGGAAAGCAACAAGACATGAGATGTGTTATTTGGAAGAGAACCAGTACTATATTATTGCTCAGGATGGAAAGAAAATGAATGTTTTCTTTGATCAGAAAGCTGTTGTTTCCAAAGTTAAAAAAGAGCAGATACATTTGACAGTGCTTATGCTTGACAAACAAAAATCCAATATATATCTGTGTAAGCACTTGGGAGAAAAAACACCCGTAAAAGGATGACAATACCAGTTATCTCTGAACGAGAGTTCAGTTGTTGCATTTCTAACATCAGGGAACCAACATTGCAGAGCCAAACAGTGCACAGAGGGTTGGGAATAACTGAACCATTGTGGGAGAATCTGGCTGTACCCATGCATGGCAGAAGTTCTGCAGTTACTCTGTCTTTCACAGCAGCAATTCTTGAGGTTCCCACCAGTCAGAACCCATCTATGACTTACCTTTCATTTAATAGTGTTGCAAGGTTATGGAGCTTTTATGTTAACTGTCTGGGATTAGAGGCTGCCTATGTAGTGATGTCAGGTAGGGTAGATGCTATTTTATGTCATCACAGAGACAACCTAGATGTGCTATTCTCTTACTGTGATAGCTACTTGAGAAGCTATTTCCTGTCAGACCCAGACAGAAGGCAACTTCTGTCTCTCTCTCTCTTTTCTATGCATACACACATAATTTATCTCATACAGCCTTTTCAAATGAAGAATTATTTTTTTCTGAAAAATAATGGAGAAAGAACACATCAAAATAAGACAAGGAAAAAAAAGGTGGCAAGTAGCAGAAAAAAAGGTGGCAAGTAGCAGAAAGCCAGGAAAAAATTGATTCTGCTTTTTCACATGTACAGTGAGTTCTGTGGTCCCCTGCTCAAAGAACCCAGTAGGGATGGTGTTGTTAGATTTCTCCCTTTGTTTACTGTGGACCTTTGCCAGTGTGATGTGTTAAGCATATGCATAACTTCCTGTGGGATGGCAGTCCTCTGCTGACCCCTTCCCATTTGCAGGCAGCAACCCATAACACTTCATACCAGCCACCTTTCAGTCTGATGTTCAAATTCCCATTTACAGCGTATGAGGCTGAAAACAGTCGCCTGTGTGAGATCAGAAGGCTTGAACTTGCCACTGTGGGTTTGCAGAGGTAGGCATCTGCCACCTTACCCCTGAAAACACATATACTATCTTTATACACCTTATACATGCTACCTTTTTATAAGTAGGCATAGGTAAAGCACTGCAAATCCTCACAACGATCATACTATTTTCCCAATCAAGATCTTACAGTATTTACTTTCATAATCAAAGACGATGTCTTGATTGAAACTGGGGACTGTGGAGACTGCTGGAATACAAATAAGAAAAGGAAAAAAAGAGGTGCTTGTAATTAATTACCCTTTAATAGACATAGACTATTCAGTTAGCACAGATTAGGTAAGTACTTCAGACTTTTATTCTAATAGCTGCATCATTCATTAAAACTACACATTCATCTGTTCTAAATATTGACCACAACTTATTGGATTTGATGGTTAATGGACTGTATTTATTAGAAAGGAACAGGGGACGATTCACATTCCCTTTTAGTTTCACTCCAGGAGAGATGTGTCATGCAAATTTCAATATAGATCACAACTGAGCATAATTCAGCTCTAATCAATGTATTCTGCAATGGCTAGGAACACGTTTAATTTGGTTCTAATTTTAAGAAAGCACAGTGAAAGGAGGAGATCTCAAACAAATCATATCAAATAATTTGCAAGTACAGAGAAAAGCAACTCTTTCCCCCCGATTCTCTTACAATAGGTGATGAGAGGGAAATTAAATTATATTAACCAATACAGGGGGGAATGGAATGACTCACAGAACTGATGTTAAGAACAAAGCTTTTCACTTCTAGGCCACTTGCTAAAAAGTGACCCGTTACAAAAGTGAGCAAGAATAGTTAATACCCATAAGATTTTTCAGTATAGTCTGTAAACAGCTCTGGTACTTGTAGTTCCCGACAAGCACATGGAAATATCTTCTCCCCACCACAATGGCAGCCGGTGTGTTATTGTTGTCGCATTAGTTTTAGTGAATGAAGATTTGGTGAAGCGGGAGTCCTTCAGTCCATCAAGACTCAGCAACAACTGAATTTTTTTTATTCCCTCCTTTATTTATTCTCTCTTTCTTCTCAGAGTCCTGCTTTATTATGATTTGAACTATAGAGTCTGAGCAAGCAGGGAGTCCTTTCCTGCCAGACTAACACAGCTTTTATTCTTTCTGGAACAGTACGACAAATAAGCAAGTAGGTAGTAGTAACGTAATAACTGACATACTGTTAGTCTCTTCAGAAAAGATGCGAGGCCTGACTCATCAGTCTAATACAATTCTGCAACACTTTCTGTGGCAGAATTCCAGTGGGCATATTTACCACCTGTGGAAGAGCTTTGTCATAAAGATCTTCCTAACATGGAATAAAGCCAAACAGAAAGGTCTACGCATTCCTCCTTTGCAGGAAGGAGACCCTACTTTGCAGGGAAAAAAATGGAGCAGTAAAAATCCTGCGTGTTTACCATAACTACCTGGGAAGGGCAAGGAGCAAAATAAATACGAAGCTCAATCATGCAGCAGTTCTGCCAACTGAAATGACTTCAAAATTACTTAAATATTGTAAGAATCTCATACTTCAACAGATAATCTTCCAGCTGTATTAAAACTAGACACTTGCAAAAATCTTTTGGCTCATGTTTGTGTTTGTGCGAACTAGACATATTCCTACAGTCTACAAAGATTGATCTCAAAATAATTCAAGCAGAAAAAATTTGGTTTTGGAGGATGGAGCTGAGGTTTGAAGAAACAGGTAAAAATACCTCAAGAATAACTGGTGAGGCTGCACCTTGAATACTGTGTTCAGTTTTGGGTCTCTCACTACAAGAAAGACATTGAAGTGCTGGAGCGTGTCCAGAGAAGGGCAACAAAGCCAGTGAAGGGTCTAGAGCACAAGTCTTATGAGGAGCGGCTGAGGGATCTGGGGTGGTTTAGCTTGGAAAAAAGGGGGCTGAGGGGAGACCTTATCACTCTCTACAACTACCCAAAAGGAGATTGTAGCGAGGTGGGGGTCAGTTTCTTTTGTGAAGTATCAAATGGTAGGATGAGGGAAAACAGCCTCAAGTTCCACCGGGGGCGGTGTGTGTGTGTGTGTGTGTGTTTAGACTGGATATTAGGAAAAATTTCTTCTCCAAAAGGGTTACCAAGCATTGGAACAGGCTGACCAGGGAAGCGGTAGAGTCGCCATCCCTGGAGGTATTTAAAAGACATGTAGATGTGGTGCTGAGGGACACTGTTTAGTGGTGGACTTGGCAGTGCTAGGTTTACAGTTGGACTCAATGATCTTAAGGGTCTTTTCCAACCTAAACGATTCTATGATTCAATACTTGATGTTTCTTAATAGAAATGGAAATGCACAGATACTGGAGGATGAAAGGAAAACAGTAAAATATTCACAGAATTCAAAACACTTCCAGCTGAGATACAATTCTAAAAATGGGTATATATGGATATGTGTCAATGCTTCCTCTTTCTTCCACCAATTCTTTTTGTTTTCCTTTTCCACAACACAAGGCAGCAGGTAGGGTCAGCATTCTAATTGCAAGTTTTAGCTTTGGAATAAAGCTGACGAGATTTTCCTAGAGTACAATGTAAAAATATGAATGTGAAAATATTATACTGAGCAGCAAAATTTATTGATTTCTGCAAAGTTTCTGTCGGGAGGTAAACAAACACTAACTAGCTTTTATACCCAAAAGCTTTACAGCTATAATGCAGGTCTGAAATATTAATGAAGGAATACTATTCCCTCAAGCAAAAGGCACAAGAACTCGAATCTCTGTCTTCCATAACTCAGTGTCAAGTTCTTCAAAATACCTGGACTATGCCAGTTCTTTCCTCAGAGTAGTTCTATGACAGAGTTACTCCTGATTTAATGGAATATTCAGGACTTGGCCCATAATCAGAATTTTTCATTTTACAAAGGTACAATTCTTCTGCAGACCTGAGAAAAAATAAAATGGTAAGCAGATTCCTATTGAATCCCAATGTAAGAGCACATGTAGCCTCCTTCAATCTTCATCTATTTTGCCCACTTCTTAAGACTTTGTTATATTGATAGATTTTAACCTGACAAGAATGAAGATTAAAGTGCATTTTTTCCTTGCTGTTTTTCCATAGTGCCTCACAAACACAGTGGTTCATACTAGCAGTGCTGTAGTACACCAGCTTGTTATAAAACTTATCAAAGCTGCAGGCATGGGGATGAAATTCCCAGGAGTCTTTGACTGGCATTTTCAACAAATGTGACAATGTTTAGCACTCCCAGGGGCCAGCAAACATTAAATGGCATTTTTCAGAAACTGCTGAGGCAATTTATTTATTGTTGCAGTGAAGTTCCAGGAGCCAACATATGAAAAAACAGCATGTGTTCTTCTGCTGTACTGTAGAAATTCTCCTTTTCCTGCCTTGCTTGCTTAAAATCCCCCACACATCTGACACAGATGGTTTGATTCTGCTTTCGTTACGTCAGTGCAAGTCCAAGATAAGTCTCATAAAGCCACTGGGAAAACCAACACGGTGGATATGAAAGCAATCAACTATAAGGCTGCAGAAGCAGTATGAAGCTTCTATGATGGGGGCCATTTTGGTTATAGTTATTTATTATACAGAGCACTCTCAGTGAGCACATCAAGAAAAAAAATTAACCCCACCTTGTGGAGTGGAAGGGCTGATCTGACAGAGATCGCCACTGAGCTGTTCAGGGACAGCTGCTCAGATGTGCAAAGCCTTTGGACGGCTGTCGAGGAGGGAGTGCATGCACACAGCCGAGAGCTCTTTCCTAAGCTGTTTGCTCAAGAGTAGTTTAAACAGACACTGAATCAAAGGAACAGAGAGAGCTGGGCTTGTGGGACAGGCGAGTTGCCGTGGGTTGAACTCAGACATGACCAGAGCAGCCACAGAGGGGCAAATTGCTCTGGCATTATGGCACAGTGCCTCTCGGTTCTGCAAATTCCCTCCTACAGCATGGATGTATCACGTAACTTATCCCTTCATGGGTATGCAGCAGACCAGTCCCCATAATTCAGGGCAACAGCCTTGTGTTGTACAGAGCTGACCTTGCTTCCCCTGCCCCAGCCCTTTAACCTTCACACATTAATCTTTCTGCGGCAGGTTCTTGCTTGAATACCTTAAGCAATAGTTTGCCTTTCCCTAAGCTATCACTGCAGAGAGGTTTCTTCACACCCCCGCTAACAGGTACAGCTTCTATTGGTGAAGGTAATCAACTGACACCATCTGCTTCGAGGAATAAATAGCAAGATATTTTCTACAGCAATTCTGTAATATCTAGGTACTGTCCTCCCATCACACCCATCCCTTTCCCCTGCCTACCCACCCATCCACCCACCCCCACATCTATCTGCAGGAACATATTCTTGCAGAAAAAACTCTGGCTCAGAAGTGACTTCACTCTAAGAAATGGAATTGGCAGGTAATAAATAGGCCTGTACTATGCTGCTTTCATAAAAACACTCTCTGGGGCTAAGACATTTAAATGTTAACACAGGTTATTTTGCATGCACAGCTATCTCAGAGTCTCTATTATCATGCACCTTTCACCGCGTGTTTCACTGCGTGTAATAAAAAAAACCCAACACCAAAAAGCCCCCCTTTCATTAGGGTAAAGAAAGAAAATCAAGGAACTGCCAGCACAAAATTGACACTGTATAATGCAAACTCCACACACTGGCATAGCAGGGGTTCCCACAGTAAGTGATGTTGCTTAGGAACAATAATAACATGTAGCCCCAAATCATCCCCTCCAGTTATGCAGGGAGAGAGACTTGGTCTCCCACCAGAAACGCAAAAGTGAAGAATATCACATCCCTCCATGTGTCTCACTCTTGCCCTTACCTAGGATGGGCTTTCATCTGGAGAACATGGGACAAGTCGGTCCCCAGTTCTGCCAGGAACCCCGCCGCAAAAAAATCCTGCCAAAGTCAGTAAGATCTTCAGAAACCCACAGGAAGAACAAGCTGGGGACAATGGCCCTCTGAAGCTATTACCCTCACCCAGCTCGTTCCACAACCTGCCTTTGCCCACCTATGTAGAAAACCACAGGAAGGGCTCTCTTCCCCAGTACACTACAGTGGAATAACCTTGCCCTGACCTCTCCTGTGCCTGTGGCTGCCAGGGACTTGAGTAACCCTTGGACTGGACTCTTGCCTGTTTCCTACATGTCATTTTTGCATGTTGCTTCCACAAACCTCGGTCATGAGACATGACGGTGGGCATGTACATCTTTCACAGGTAGTGAAAGAAGAAATGCCACCTGCTCCTTCTCTCAACAAAGGGTCTGGGAGATCATCTATGTCTGAAGCTCTCTGCTGTGCCTGGCTAGGCACTGCCACTCAAAAGTACCAGAAAACTTACCCCATGCTCTGTCTGACCTCCACTGGAGCCCAGTGCAAATCAATTATTCTCAGAACAACATTTTTTCCTCCTTATGCTGATGAGGTCCCTTGAGTTTTGTAACCTCTGCAATTTCTTTGGAGGTGCGTTACAAATTATTAATTTATTCTGAATCCTGAAATATTATTTTTGATAATTATGCTCATTTTTCTGCCTCTTAAGGTCATTTAGGGTTTTGTCTCTTTCCTGGATAATTGTTTCCATTAACATAGCAGTAGTCTTGGAAACAGCTAAGCAGAGCTTTGTACCTGTCATCTAGATTTATGCAATGAGTTGACTGAGTAAAAATACACTGGTCTGTTGTCATACACAGAGCAATTCTGGGCAACCGGTGTCTAGAGCTGCTGTGAGCTCTTCCTGCAGCCACACCAATACAGACCCAGCTGCTGGCACTTTTGACACAGCAACTTCCAAAAAAGGGGAAAAGACGTCTGAAAAATGTCTTTNAAAAAAAAAAAAAAAATCCCAGGAGTTGGAAAAGCCCCCTCACTAGCCAGGATTCAAATGTAAATCTAGGGTAGGAAAACCTTGGGTTTAATTCCTTAATCTGTGTGAGTAATCTAGGGTAAAAAAATCTGCCTTGCTTTAACCCAAACAGTGGTCTAAGCCTGCAGAAACGAGAAACCAAATGCTGGGTAAGAGAAGGAAGCCATTTCTTGTCTACGGTTTAGTGAAACATTTGGAAAGCTTTCATTTTGATCTGACATCGAAGAGAAGCAAATTTAACATCTCTAAATGTCTCACAAAATCACTTTCTCTCCATTCTTGGTTAGCAGCCATTAGCCTGTACCCTTGTTACTCTGCATTTTTTTATTCATCCTTATCCAAACTCCAACCCCTCTCACTTACTTGCACAATTTTTTGTCTCTTCTTGTATTTACATCATCAGATCTATATGCAGCAGTAGACTTTTAGTGTCTGTCTTTAGTATGTGAGGTGTCGCCCTGGTAGGGGCCCCTATATATTACCCTTATAGAAGTAGCAAATAATGACACTTGTCAGTGCTATTACTGTTCAAGCAGCATCTGAAATGTGCAAATTCCTTAAAATAGTCTTCTAAGAGCATGAGACATTGTTGTCTTTGGTCATGTGCCTGATTATTCAAAGTCAGTGATGGGAAGGAGACACCATACCAGCTGAGAAATGCTCCAGGTCAGTGGGGACAGGTTTTGCTCGGAGCAGGAGTAGGTGACACCCCGCTTGCTGGAGCTCAGTCTGTGCACAGCCTTTGAGCACTGCGTTGGATGGAGGGCAAGGATGGACCTCAAACATGACTTGTGAATATATTTAGCAAAAACATGCGAAGAGCAGCTCTTTAAGTTCATTTTATAAAATCCTCCATGTTTTTTTAGATTATGTATGTGCTACTCCTTTCCCATTACATTGCATAATTGTATTTGTAAACAAGGTGTTTGCTAACTTTAAATAGGTTTATGCATAACAGCTTAAAAGACAGCACTGCCTTGAAAGTTGTGTTGGGTTTTTTAATTAGCTAATGTTAAAAATCAATAATCAAGGTATATTAAGAGGATTTACAGACCATAAAACCAAATGAAGGGAACAGCTGCAGTAATTGATTCTAACATTCTGTCAAAAACGGCTATAGTATTATCTTGCTTGGACTACAGTATAAACAAAAATTCAATCTTGATGACCAAAAAATCTTATGCAGGAAATCTATTGCAGGGGATTTACCAAATTTATCCTGGCTGATTGCTCTCACTGATGAAAAAGGTATGGCACATTTCTGAAGTGCATGTGTTCATATTTAGCTTCAGCCAGGGGATTGTTTATACATTTTCGTACCAGATTAAAGAGTCAGTTACCTTAATTCTTCTGCTGTAAACTGCAGGTTAAGTCCACCAATTTCCAGTCCTTAGTTTGAGCCCTCTTCAGTTCAATATGTGTCTTTAACAGTGGAAATCCCAATTGAGCACAACCTTCCAGATGTGCTCACAAGTAATACCCACCACACTGTTTATGGAGAATAAATACTCTGTTGTATGCTGAAGGCTTATATTAAACAACATCACACCATGGCATCAGATACAGCTGATTTCAAAGTTACCTGAAAATCCTTGTTATGGTACTTTCTTCCCAAGTTCCGAGGACACTTTCTTATCAATATAAACTAAATAAAACGGCCCTACAGGTATGTTTTTATGCTGGCTGTTTTAAAATATATACTATACGGTACTTTCTATTTAGCTGACTGATTTGGACCACTCTAGGTTATAGTCATCTCCTCTTCATTATTACTTATCTCCATTCTCTTTTTGAGCTGAAGCTTTTATCAGTGATCTGTTATGTCCCAAGTCCCTGATCAAAGTATTAAATATCTCAGACCAAAACCAATTTCCCATGGTATTCTCTAAAAAACATAGCGATTTGACGGTATTTCTCAACTTAAAATTGCCTTTTATGTAAATTGATTTTTATAATAACTACCTCACAAATAAAACCTGACAACCTTATTCCATTGTCGGAGAAACAAAATTAATTTTATAAAAATAATGATTGAAACCTGGCCATTTCTACATTCAGAATCTCAAATGATGTTTTTGAATATAAGTGACATACAGGACGATTCTGCAGGCTCTGAGGGCAAACAGAAACAAGAGTTGCAATCTCATAAAACAATATGTGCTCTTTTAGAAGACTATCATTTTTAAGATAAAGTTAGTGGCTGATGGAGGCATGGGGAAGCTTGCTGATCTGCAAGCTTTATTCCTCTTCCTTCTTGAATGTAGTACAAAACCAGTTTTGCATATTTTAGTCCGATGAAATTCCTGATGATTCCAGGCAACAGCAAAACAGTATGCAGATCTGAGGGTGGTGTTTCCCTCTCTCCAACAGACAGGTGATCGACTCATACCCATTCCCTTTTCTCATTCCAGGCTGAGCTGGCCATGCAGCTTTCCGGCAGCACTCAGGCCAGCAGCTCTGCTGAAACCTCAGTTCCCTGGTTCCCAAAGGCACTCAGTAAGATTAAAGTGGAGTGACTAAGCATGTACCTTATTTTTCCAAGAGAGTCCACAGAAAAGGACAAACCATCGTTTCTGGTTAAACTGACAGTGTTTTCCGCTGGTTAAAGTAGAAAAAAATAACATGGAAACAAAATAATAATAAAAAAGTTTATAACCAAAATGCTGACTGTAGAAGGAGAATCTGCATCAACTGAGGAATATGAAGTCTAAGCAATCCAGTTTAAGCTCATTTGGTTTAATAGTTTATTTGTTTTGGGGGTGGTTTTTTGTTTGTTTGGTTGGTTGTTTTGTTTTGTTTTGTTTTGTTTTTTGTTGTTTTTTTGCTAGCTCTGTCCTCTGTCCTTGGATGATACAAGTAACAGAAAAGAAAAAAAAATATCAGAATTTTAAGCTTTTTTTCCCCTCTGGTAATGTATATATGGCTACACTGAGAATAAACTGCAGCATCCCAGCATCTAGTTCTCTCATCAATGATTGCCTTTAATTATTCTGAATTTATACCATTAGTGCTGGAAAGCAAGGAGTGTAATATCCAGAGTTCATTTCAGCTGGCTAAGCATTAATGGATGATGATTAACAAGAAAACCTCTCTGCCTTGCCAGTCCAGGCAAAAAGTAAATTGGTTATTTGGCCAATGCATGTGTTTATTGTCCACATATCTGAAAAAAATGAGTAGAAGTAGCAATGTAGCTATATAAATGTATGTTGCATTGATTAGTGGACTAACCTCAACACTCTTTTTTGCTTCGTTCAGAATAAAGTTTAGTTTCAAAACCGGTTCACAACCATTTGTCAAGCTGAATACATTAGAGGCTTATTTGTTATGAAACTGTACCCAAGTACCCAAATACAGACTGGTAAGTGCTATTCTCTATTCATCAGTTGGTTGAGAGTTGGGTGGAGGATGGGGCAGCAAACAGTCAGAAGATTATGGCCAATAAGGCCATAATAGGTCAAGATACTCAGTTAGTCATGGCATTTCTCATTACCTTGGGTTTGAACCCACTTGGTCCATTCCCTTCATGAATGTGTCAAGCCGTTCACCTAAAAGACTTCACTTTTTAAAAGACAGATCAGACCTACATTTTCTCCCTTCTTTTAAATGTGAATCAGAAGCATTCCCCAACACTTATCAGTAAAATATTATAATGCAATACCTATGAGTACAGGATCGCCTGCCAGCTTTTAACCTAATTTTTTGCTGGTAAAAGACTGCATTCTTTGTAGATGCTACACAGCTCCCAGGATATGGATGTAACAACAGGTTTTTGCACATGGTGAAATAAGGGCAGTGGGAGTGCAAATACATAGAGCATAATTTATTACGTCATTGCGCCATACAGTTACCAGTTATCAATGGTACGTGTTTATTTATGCAATATTGTTCTTTAGTAAATAACTCCTTTTTCATTTAAGAGGAACTCACATTTATCACAAGCTGAAGATCTAGCACTTGGGAGGGTCCTATGAAAAAAATGATGTATCATAAGGTTTTATCAGAGTAAAACTACAGTGAAATGATTGCAGAATGATTCTTAATTTACATACTCCTCAGTCCAGCGATTGTGTTTGTCTTCATATTTGCAAAATACACATTTTGAACACTAAGTAAATTCTCAATAGTATGAAAAATGTTTATTTTCACTCTTAGGTTTTCCAGTGGATTTCAGTGAACCTGTAATGGAATAAAATGGCTCTAAATGTTTTCAAGGAGGAAAAGTACCTCTTCATTTTTTATATACTTCTGCAGGTTTGGCTGCTTCAGTCTTTCCTTGCAGTCAAGCACAGTTCAGTGTTTTTTGTTTGTTTGTTTGTTTTACTTCTCTGAATTTCCTTGGGTGTGTTTTGGATAATAAGAAGAATGCAATCTTTAGGAAGGATATAGTCATCTCAGAGCTATAGAAAAAAGGCATCTGTGTTACTCATTGGATTTCTGCAATGCCAAGAGATGGCTCAGAGCTTCACTGTACAAAATGCTGTTCCACCACACAACAGAAAAGCCACTTGATTTTTTATGTTGCATAGGAGAAAGAAGACGATTTCAAGCAGTAGTAGTGAAATAATTATGATCAGCATGGTTAATAGTTAACATCAGGACCAAATTAGTCCATTACATCATGACTCTGCATATACACTCTGAAGTCACTGGCTTATTTTGTTCCTGTATCATATTGCAAAGTTTTGTACAATGCACTTCTTGATTATTGTCAATAAACCATTACACTTTCCCAGTCTTTTGCCTCTCATTGCATTTTTTATTTTTAGGTTCCTTGGTTGGTTTTTTGGTTGTTGGTTTGTGGTTGTTGGTTTTGGTTTGGTGGGGTTTTTTTTGGTTTTTTTTGTGGTTTTGTTTGTTTGTTTGTTTTGTTTTGGTTTTTCTATGCAAATTTTTTTTTATTTCTAATCTCTTAGCCCTGTATTTCTACTCTTTTCAGGACTTTTGATCTCTAGACCTCAAAAAGATTAACAAACTTCTGCAAAGCTATATATACTTCATTCTTTCCAGATTTGGGTATCTCTTTTCAGCTAATATTGAAGATGTTTATACTGTTAATATAATATAAGGAGATTTGATTAGTTGCAGTCCCTCCAGTATATGCCACCAGACGCATATCTTTAACATTGTAGAAGGAGGACCCTTTATCACTGCCACATGTTTACAATCTGTCAGGCAGTTTTCAGCCCACATGAATATGCTGCTATCCAAGCCAACCTGAATTAATTTAGCAGTAAGATTTCATGAAACACAGTGCCAAGTGCTTTACTGAACTCTAAATATGTAACATCCTCAATATTCCCTTCACACATTTATATTAGAATAGGTAGTGAGGGAAATTTTCAGACTCGCATTTTTAAACATGGAACCCATTAACTTTCACTTACAGTTTCACTTTGATTTACAAAGGCATTTAGGGACCCAGTTTCCATTGGCGTCCTTTTGTGACTTGGAAAAAGTCATGCTTGCATCCAGAAAAGACACCATATTTGCAAAGCAAGGTTTAGTCTTCCTAACTTCTATCTATTCAGTGCCTTACCAGTTATGCTATAAGAAGAAAACGGACTATCTGGCAGATCCTGGAATCAGTTCAACCCAAATTAATGTCTCATATCCTCTTAGGAAGAAAAGCAATGATTCCTGATGGATTTTTTCCCCCCGATCTGCTCTGCAAATAGGTAATAGTCAGTAAGGTCAGTGTTTTGCCAAAAAAAAAAAAAAAAATCCAATCAAAGGTGCTTTTGTCTCTCATCTGTAATACTGGAGAGGATTGTCATAACTACAGCTGTCCCTGCAAGGAAGACGAAGTACATTGAGCAGTGGTCTTCCAGGACTGATGTGAGAGCAGGGCATATGCTTCACAGGCAGTTTTGAACAGCACGAGTTAAAAAAGGATAAAAATAATGAAAGAATCCCCTGGGAACAGAGGACGTGTAAGGTCAGAGCTTGGACCAGGCACAACTATTTGCCTGAGAACTGCTGCTGTTCTTGCAGGAAGAGATGAAAAGGAAAAGAGTTCAGCAAGAGTAACTTTTAAGCCTTGCTGGTTCTTAAAATTATTATAACTAACTCCATGCAGTAGTTCATTATCAGTGTGCAATTCAAGTAATGGCCTTCACCGACATTTTTACCAAGTTCCCTTCACACCACTCTGGCAGCATGAAGAGGGTGGGTTTTGAACTGAAGGTAAAAATAATCATTTGATACCTCTTTAACTTCCTAAAGAAGCAGAAAAAAGGTTTTGACATAAATGAGAAGCAACACCATGTTTCACTCTGTCTTGGTTAGGAGGGAAAATACTGTGGATATACTAGTGGTGATTATAGATTTAGGTGGAGACCTGGGGACACCAAGTTGAACATGAGCCAAGAATGTGCCCTTGCTGGAAAGGCAGCAAATTATGTCCTGCTTCTGTTCTGCTTGGTTAAGGTTAAGGTTTTATCTCATATCTCACTTATCTGACCTAATCACCACTGCAGGTGAAGTCCTCTTCCTCCACTTTCTTCAAAAAAAGACAAAACACAAATTATAGCTTTTGTTTTTAAGACTCATCAGAATGGAGACAAAGACCAAAACCTCAATTTATGCTTGTGAAATGTGTGTTCCTTGGTCAACTGTATTCATAACCTTTAATTAGAGGCATTGTGCGCTCCATCTACAGGAAGGGCCATATCTGTTTGATATGCTAATTGCTGATGGATTTAATCTTCACATTTAGTACAGTAAATTTTCACAGCATTTTTCCATGGATTTTTTTCATGCCACTATTTAATAATCCTTGTATTTCAGCATTGTGTGTTTTCTTTCTGAAACTGTGTCCTCATTTGTATCACATTCCTTATGCTGCTTTCCTCCAACTTAAAAAAAGCCAGATTTTGGGGGGAAACTTTCAAATGCTGAGCTTTATCTTCTCACAGGAATGGGCCCAAGGTTGGGATTAAAACCAACATAACCCCCAAAATCATCAATAGAGTTAGTATACTTGAAACTGAATTTCATGAGAAGTCAGTAGACTTGAGGTATCTCAGTAAAGCTCATCTTTCTGGTATCTTTTTAAGGCAGAATTCCTGAAACATACTCATTCATGTTAGCATTATAAAGAATTGTCTTAGAGAAAACACTGGGTCACCAGTTTAGCTGTGTGTTTCAGCAATGTAAACAAGGCAGAAATAGTGTTGGTGACCACATCTGAGGGAAATGGAAAAAATAAACAAAAAATGGAACAGGGTAGTCATTATACAGACAAAACACTGCTTGACAATAGTTACTATACTGGTTCTGGCAACTTCTATAGTAAATTGTGCTTGGCAGGAGGCTGATGTCTGTCAATGAGTCCTTTCCAAACCAGTTGCCTGTTCAGAAACAGGAGTTTCCCTTTGCGTCAGACTGCCAGGCATAGCAGATTATCGGGGTTTTGCCTTGCTATGTAGTATGAAGCAGGACCCACTCACTGAGGTTGTTCTTCTGGTTGTCTTCATCTAACAAACTCCCTGCTGTTGCAGGATGTCACACTGGTGACGTCCTTGATGTCTCCTCCTGTGTTACACTGTGGGTTTATGGCTGTTGGCTTTTCATGGTAAATGTTTTAAATTAATTACTAAGACTAAAGAGAGTTTTCTGACTGTAACAGCTTTGGGGGGCAGGTATAGAAACTGTGTATTTATGGAGCCTCCTGGACATCCACTTCATACATATGATGGCCAGTGATTGCAGGGGTGCATACATAGTACGTGACATAAACCTGAACAGAACAGCATTCATTCATCTTAGTGCTGATGATCCAATCTACATTACTTATAAATTCTTGGCCTTTCAGCCATGCAGTATTCGCAGTGTCACTTAGGCATTTCATAGTCTCCATGAAAAAAATTTTTTAAGTTCTCCCATGTATGCTAACCTCACAACTCTGGACTCTCCTGTCTAATTTTTGTGCATTTTCCCCTGTGATCATCCACCCAGAAAAGCATTGCCTCCATTGAAAACATTATTTTTTATATTTTACATCTTTATTTCTTTTATTTCTCTCGCTATATTGTTCTTGCTGTAACGATAATCTCATCTTTCTGTGTCTGACCAGCTTTTGGCACGGAATCCTAGAATGGTTAGAATTGGAAGGGACCTTAAAGATCATCTAGTTCCAAACCCTCTGCCATGGGCAGGGACACCTCCCACTACACCAGGTTGCTCAAAGCCCCATCCAGCCTGGCCTTAAACACTTGCAGATGGGGCGTCCACAACTTCTCTAGGCAACCTGTTCCAGTGTCTCACCACCCTCATAGTGGAAAATTTCTTCGTAATATCTAATCTAAATCTACCTTCTTCCAGTTTGAAGCCATTACCCTTCATCCTATCACTACATACCGTTGTAAAAAGTCCCTCTCTAGCTTTCCTGTAGACCTCCTTCAGATACTGGAAGGCTGCTATGAGGTCTCCCTGGAGCCTTCTCTTCTCCAGACTGAACAAACCCAACTCTCTCAGCCTGTCTTCATAGCAGAAGTGCTCCAGCCCTCTGATCATCTTTGTGGCCCTCCTCTGGACCTGCTCCAACAGGTTGACGTCTTTCTTTTGCTGACAAGTCCAAAGATGGATGCAGTACTCTAGGTGGGGTCTGATGAGAGCAGAGTAGAAGGGCAGAATCACCTCCGTTGACCTGCTGGCCACTTTTCTTTTGATGCAGCCCAGTGTTTGTCCTTCTAGGCTGTGAGCAGACATTGTCGGCTCATGTTGAGCTTCTCATCAACCAACACCCCAGTCCTTCCCCTCAGGGCTGCTGTCATTCCATTCTCTGCCCATCATGGGTTTCTATTACCTGTGCACAGATAGAAAGTTTTAGAGCAGCTAAAAGACATTGGCAAGAATCATGCATACTTAAAAATAATAATACCATTATTTTAAAACAAATTGTTTGAAAATGGGTGTAAGAACAGAGAAAATAAATATTTACAGCTATAATGTTCCTGCTTCTCTAATTTGACATTTTCCCCCTCAAAATCACTACCAATTCTCTATTCCTTACACCAGGTTTTAATAGTTCAGTTTTTTTCTCTCATATTGATATTAAAAGCTCTTGTTTTTTTCTCGAAAATGCCAAAACATCTTAGTCTGGGCATGTGCAAGAAGACCTGAGCTGGTGGGCTGTAAATCTATGGCAGCTGCAGAGCCTGGTGCTATGCCTAAGCATGCAAGGAAGCATGGAAGATAACCAAATGTGACAGAACCTGGATTAATTAAGACAGTAATCAGAATATTTCTTATCAGCTGTAAAGCCGCCGAGTTAGCAGCTGAAAAGTCCCAAGTATGCTAACATCAACACTGGGGAAAAGATCAATTGCCAGTTCGGGAAGCAGCCCTTTCCCATTTGTGAAAATGCCAAAAAACACATGGCCACAACATCATGCTGAGAAGTCCTTTACAGTCACACAGATGAATACATTTGACTGCAATTTCATAGCGCATTTCTTGTCCTGCTTGCAACACAAATTACACACACACCCACACACCCACACACCCCCCTTCAGTCAATTGCCTTCTTTTTTTCCTTTGGTCACTGACATACAAGGGCTCTGGCGTGCATCAAAAGCCTCACCTCTGTAGAGTGGTATGAATTGAAGATCCTCTACTTCCCTTCCTTCACACAGAGATTTTCTCTTTTGATTCTTTCACTCCTTCTTGACATTACACATTTTCAGGGACATTACCACAGAGACACACAAACCTCCTGATAGCTGTTATTAACTTCTCTCTCTACTATATTAGAAGAAACTCCATGGCTTAGAAGAAATCAATTTTCTGCAGGTAACTACTAAGTAATTTTTTTGATGTGATTCAAATTTTTTCCCCCACTTTTCTTTTTTTTTTTTTTTTTGCAGAAAACATCTGGTAAGAAGCTGCAGGCAGCTTTTACTTGTCTTAGGCTAATTGCCTGCAAAATCTTATTGAAATAGCCTTCCCTTTTTCCAAGCTGCTGACTCCAGTCTGGGAGCAAACACAGGGCTCTCCCCATACCACCCATACCTTTACCCTCAGACTATACACTGGGTTGCAGCATGTGGGGTCTCATGACCCACAGTACTTTCCCAGATGTAAGATCTAAGTATGCAACTCCCACAACTGGATCATTTATTTTGTCAGCTGTGCAGGGAATTTCTCTCCACTGCTAAGACTCTTTGAGAAGGCATCTGGAGGGCCATCAGGTTCTCTTTGTTTATTTTCATTCCCCAGGCAGTTGTTTAAAGACATGGTTTAACTTCCAGAATAAACTGGGAAGTGGGGTTATGGGACTGATTGTAAATACACGTATGTATATGTAGGTTGTAAATATATGTATATGCATGTGTATGTGTACAGTTTTGTATGGGTACATATCCTACAGAATTCCTGAAGTTTCCCATTTCCAGAAGGTGAACATTGTATTCATTTCATAGACAGAGATGTGAATTAAAAATAAAGAAAACAGTCAAGCAAAAGGAAATCTGGAAGACAGGACATCCCCATGGCAGGCCCAGAGGCAATAAGCAAAGCCTCCAGTCTTGGAGGTTAACTTCCTTAGGGAACAGATGCCACTGCTTAGGTATTTTCCACAGCTTGACACCCGCCTACCGGAGTTAACATCCAAGGAGTGCACCATTGCACGTGAGTCCTCACCCTTCCCTTGTGAGGACTTAGAGATTAAAAGGTCAGACCTGGATCCTGACCACTTCAGACAAGTGATTGAAATTGTCAACTCACTCTGTTCCCACTAAGAATGCTTCCCAGTTTCCCTGTACTGGAAAACTAAAAAGCAAAAGCTCTGCCTTCCCCCCCCGCTGCCCCCAGCTGTGCGGGAAAAAAAATTAAAATGGTTCTAGATAATGTTTGTAAACACAGAACAAAAAAGGAGGAGGGAAAACTAGATCATGTGTACAGCATTAGCTTAAATTCAAGAATAGAGAAAGTTAGCGTTTCTAATTATATCAGATATAGAGCCTGGTCTTTATCTCCTGCCTTTGAAGGTGAAAACTCAAGTTAACCTTATTATACAGGGCTGCGTTCATTATCATGGGTGTGCAAATATTGAGGTGAAGCACGAAGACAAAAATGAAAATCTAAAAATGCACATCCAATATTTTCCTCTTCATAAAAATTCCCATTTTCAAGACCAAGTTTAAACAAAATGTACAACAGATTAATTTATTTTTATTTATTTTAGTTTTAAATTTAAAAAAACCCTGTAAATGATTAATTTGCAAATCAGCCCCAAGCTGTTCTATAAATATGTTTATATTATTGCTTCAAGAGTTCTTATAACAAACCTCAATACACTTCATAGAGCTGAAACATGTTGAAACATGAACTGAAAATTTCAGAATTTTTTCAGAATGTGATAACATTAGGTATGGACCTCTTTTGTTCATGATTATGTTACAGAAATGTTAAATTAGAAATGTGACCTTTTTATTTCCTAAACCCCCCCCCATGCTAAGAAATTACACTAAACCATAAGAATATGTGAATATGAACACACAAATGTATGAATTTTGAATAGAATGTTCAAAACCATTTTTGGTCTGCAATCTGTTTTATAACCGCAGTGTTTTATAACTTGTTTCATATGCTACATATTTGACAAGAGAAGAAAAAAATCCAAAGAACAGCAAGAATCATTGGGAGAAGTTTTGCTTTTAAGAGAGGACATTTTTTGAGCAATAAAAAACAGGTTAAGCAGTTCCACTCGGCTTTCGACAAAATTTCTTTTCCTAGAGTTATATCTGAGTTCTTGATACAAGTACACCCTTTTCCTCAATCTCTGTCCTGGCAGAGACTTAGCATATTATACGACCCAGGAGTGTGTGGGGAAGAACTGCTTTTATCACTCAGCAGCATGCTGGTAGCTATAAGTTGTTAGCAATAAGTGATGCAATTAAATGTTTCTTGGAGTGATCTTCATACATAATTATGGTTCCATTTTGAACTACGTGTCACTAATAACACTGTACCTGCTCTGTAATTAGGTGACTACCTTGTATTTCTGATGTACTCACGAGCTGTACAGCAAGAACAAGAGACTCCATGGCACTGTAAAAAGCCATCTCTCGCTGAGACAGAATAGACACCATCTAGGCAATACAAAATGTATTTTAAATACAGTTTCCAGAGTTATTACAATCAGAACAACTTTTTTTCCCCTGACAGTCTAATTAAATTTCAAACTTTAACATCTTGTTGATTTTCAGCAAACATTTTAATTGCTGCATGTAACCCTTCAATACTTCTCAAGTGCACAAAGTGACTGTAAAGAGAGACCTCAGCAACCCGCTGAGGAAGCAGCTACTCACACGGAGCATCAAAGACGATGTACCTGTCATGGTGGGACATCACCAGGTGGGACCTACTACATAAGGAGCAGAGCCATAGGATCAATATAGCTATGATGCATTATTTGCAGCTGCCCAAGACATTTATTAGATTGCAATGAGAAAGTCAAAAAACAATTAGTTCGAGAAGGATAAAGATGTTGGAAGATGTATTTTTATGTAGAAAGCACCCAAAATTCATGATGGTGTCTCTGTTTCTTTCTGAGAAGAGTGAAGGAGACCTTCCTTTTGCTGGAAAAAATTGATTGACAAGAAAGTGTTTTCCAAATAGCTAAAGATCTGGGGGTTGTTCCAGCGCTGAGCCAGTTTGATTCCCAATCAGAAAAACTGTTGCAGCCTTGTATCCCTCCCCACACCCAGCAATCCCTCGGTAGTGCACTGTCCCCCACACCCCTTCCCACACCCAGAGGAGATGCATCAGCTTTTGCACCACACATCTGCCACCAGCAACCATTCAGGAGAGCTGAATTACCCTGTGCAGACCCATCTGTCAACATGAGTGACTGGATAAAAATGTTCCCTGAGAAGCGTCTGGGGCAGAGGAACCTCTCTTTGGTGCTAGCACTGTTAAGACAAGGGGTTAGTTCCTGAGCTGAGGAGGTCTGCTGCAGGCAGCGGATGTGTGCTTCTGTGGCAGGATCACACCTTTCATCTTGTGATGTCTCTTCTCCCCCGCATTATACACAGCCCGGTGCTGGTCACTCTGACCTGTGATCACCCAGAGGGAAAAAGCATGTCTTTTTTCATTTATATTGTCTTCCTCAGCTGTGTGCCTCAGCCCTGCATCTGAGTGCAATTTTTGTAGCTACCATAAACATTAATAAGAGCAGTGAATATGAAGACAGAGTGCTGCTCTGTGGGTAATTACAGGTTTTTCAAATAACATAATTTCCTAGTTAACATTAGAAAAGTGACTGAGAATTGCTATAAATGTAAACATATGGATGTGGGTGCCTCTTTCCTGATATCAGCATTTTCCTGAAAGCAATTTAAATGAGAGAAGCGCAAAAGGAATTTATTTTTAGACTGTGCTTTCCATAAGTGTTCATAGGGCTGAATGAAGTAATGCAGAAGTTTTGAGAATAAAGAGTACAGTCACCTTGAAATGCACACTAATATGAATTTTAAATAAAATCACAGGACTATATTGGTGCAAACACTTTACAAAATGTTGAGCTGAATGGTAGAGCAGTAATTGGACCTTTCCAATTTATTCTTTATGACCTGAACACTGTCTTTTTTGTGGGTCCATCGATTAAACCTTCACAGAAAAACTTCAAATAACACAGCGGATGCTATGATATTCCAGTGCTCCTTTGAGGTGAAAGACACCAGCAAAGAGTTTTGTTGTGACCAGGTAAGATTTTACTTTCCCCTAAGTGATCTGTCTTTCTGCTCTGTCTGACTGCAAAGCCCGTGTTGCAAGTTCAGGTGTATTTGCACAAATGCACCTGAATCAATGGAGTGTACGTGGGAAGAGATGAGGTACCAGCTCACACGCTCACCTGTGATGTCCCTTCATCTGGGCCAAGCATTGGGCTCCTCGCGTTTGGGTATATGGAGTGACGGAAAGAAGGGCAGTGAGGTCTTAAATCCATCAGTCAGAGGCTCTAGCTGGAACCATAAATATAAATATAAATGGATCTTAGAATACAAATCCAGAATTGCACTTTATAGGGATTTTCCCACAGAACAACACATGGGGGGATGTCCTCGTGAAGAGGGTGGCCTTAGCCTGATACCATGTGTGTTTATTTCATTTCACCAAGAAAGCTCTTATGGTTGAACACTGACTTTAGGAAAACCCTAAAGGCTTGAAGGAAGAGTTTTGCAAATGGAAGGGGTACAAAATACCCTGGGGACAGCCTGCAATGGAGGAAATGTGACCAGTTCACTTGTGTTACTTGTGGAGGCTGATTTATTGGAACAAACAAAACGATAATTTTGAAACAGCTTCATCCTACTAATAATTTACGTTGCATCAACAGAGCTCAGGCATCACCAGGAATATTTACTTTGATTTCAGTAAGTTTGGGATCAAATCTTTCACATCCTCATCAGACCCGTTGAGAAATCTGCCTGACAGAATGTAAACTCTCCAGAAAGATTACAATGGCTCGGACATGGTTTAAAGATTAATCTGGTTTTTATTCATAGGCTTCAAATGACAAGATCCTATGAAAATTCACCAGAACAGAAGACTTCAAGCAGTAACCTCAGGTGTTTTTTGAGTTTCTTGGTCATTAAGTTTTTTTGCCAATGCAGATCAGTGTCAGGTTTAAGTCCCACTGTAAAGCTTCTTTCACTAAAACCAGGGAAGTAAGAAAGAAAACGGTGACTGGCTCATTAGAAACAGTTATGAGTAATAGGAATGTACAGTGGCTAAATACAGTTTTGCTATTAACAGAAAAGAGAAACAAAGTCCACCCACTTGCTGAGGATGAATGAGTTGATGCTGTAATAGAGACAGCTGCATGTGGCAAATGAAAATTTAAATTTCAGGATGCAGCAATTGCATCAGGGAAGCTGGAGAGCAAACTTCTATCCTGCAGGTCACAGCCCCATTCAGAAGCCCATTGGGTTTCTATGACCTGGCTTCCCATGAGGGCTGAGGACCTTCAAAGGAAAGCCCAAACTGAGGAACACCTATTGGTTTCCAAACACCTCTTTTAAGGGCTTCCACCTTATCTGCCCAAGTGAAATCTGTGTGGGATGCCATCAGATGATCCAATGCCTCTTAGCAGGAAGCTGACTGGTAGGCAGAGAGGAGACTGAATAAGCTGTTTTGTGTATTGGCAGCTTGTAAAGCCAGGGTGAAATCAGAGTGATCACAAATCAGACTGTTCCTATGCCGAAGGGAGAATAGAAAAGGTCTTTTTCTGGTGACCCCTTCAGATGAAGTTAAGCTTCCTTTTGGGGGATGGAGAATCTGAACTCTCAAGTCTGGAAATGAATACTGCGAGTTTGGTAGCATATTGTGGGGCAGAAACACAGAGGAATGGAGGCTACAAGGCCACATCAAGAAGACATTAACAAAACTAAAAAAAGGACCTTCAAAAGATATGACAGACATGGAGCCCATCTAATGCTTTTTCACACCAAATTCAGCTGTCTCTAGTCCCAGTGCAGAGCTGAGCCAGGGGGTCATGGAGGCAAAGCTGATATTCTTAATTCCTGACCTTGGACATGCCCAGCCCTTTCTAGCAGGCAGACATCTCCAGGAGAAGATTCAAAGCATGTTGGTTAGGCAATCATTAGGCTATTAAATGAGGTGCTCTGAATCATGCTCTGCAGGAACATACCTCTCTCCATTCTCTACCTGTGCAGCCTAGATTCCTAATTAAGCTACAGAGAATACCAACCTGAATAACTAACAGACGACTTACTGCTGGGCAGTCATGAGCTGGGATTTATTCTTTCAGAGTCTAGTGTAAAGCCCAGGAAAATAAAGCCTGTTCCTGATGATACCAGTGTATGACCCCAGGCATCCAAGTAGCTTTTTTGACTTCACTGTAATGTCTTATATGTGTGAGGTGTCTATAGAACTGTTGCTTCAGCTGAAGTTATAAAAATACTTCACAACCAATAAAATACAACTGCTTCTTTTTTCCCAGATAATAACATTCATCAAAATTCACAAGCAAGACATATAACTCAATCTGTTAACCCAAAAGAATATTGCACTGCTCCAGTAAATATTGACAGAATGTTTGTTCATTTTCATTTTCTGATAAAATCATATTTTTTTGGTTCTTTCATACAGTTGTACTGTTCACTAATGAACAGGACATGGGCCTGGAATGAAAAGAAATCCAGCTCTATTATTGCATATTCAGTTCATCCAGTTCTTGCTGGTCATCACCTGTTTCTCTCCTCTTTTTGCCTTTTTTTTGAGGATCTGTATTCTCTGTGCATATGCACAGCAAGTTTTCCTGGGATGCTCACCAATGAGTAGCTTTATTTACAGCAGAAACAGCCAGACAGAGAATCACGTTGAGATTGGGCGTAGGCAAGCTTTCTTGGCAGGAGCTTGGCATGGCTGCATCACTCAGAAACATGAGCTTCAGCAGCATTTGTTTATATTTGAGGCACAAATATATTTTTCAGTTCCTGAATTCCTGCTTTCCAGTGTGCTTTAATAAACTGTAAAACTAAACGAAGCCAACAGAAGATGATTGTAAAAATAAAATTAAAAACAATGTGCATTCTGTCAAGATGGCATGCAGAGCATCCACTTGTAGTGCAAAGGGTCCCAAATGCCACCCCCATTTATTCTGTAGAGTCCCCACGCTCTCTATAGAAAGAAAATTTTAAAAATGACAGAGAGATTCTTGATTAAAGAATGGCTGGTAGAAGTTACAATTGCTTGAATAGCACGTGCATATCTAGGACATTCAGTTGCAGTGAGGTTGCTCTACACCAAATGGCAGCAGCCAAGAAAAGGTTTTGGATCTTTTTTATTTCTGTGTTAGAGAGTCTGAAAACACACTGGATGGCCCTAGGGAATTTTTTTTTTTTGTAACTGGGGAAGGCCAGGGTGAAAGTCCTCACCGTTCTTTCCCCCTTGCCTGGGAGAAGGGAGAGGTGCATTGTCCACTGCCCCTCAGGGAGCAACCAGCGGGCTTCAGCTGAAGGACCTACCACTGCTGGCAAACACAGCCACTCTTAAATGCATCAGTCTTCCTTATTTAAAAAGAAACAAACCAAACACGAAAGCTAACAAAAAACACCCGAGTAGTTTCTGTAGATTCTTCTAGTTTCTTGGGTCTTGTTGCTCCCAGTGTTTTTATCAAGTCAATTCAAAAGCAGGATTATTGACATCCGCCTGCCCTGGAGGTGCTCGGGCCCCCTGTGCCAGCTCTTCTGAGAAACCCACCTGAGTCTGAAATAAACACATGGGGAAGCCAGCCCTCCCAGCTTGCCAACAGAATGAGTCGATTGCCTATAGTGCCTCATTGGAGAGGTTTAATGTATTTATTGCTGAAGTGGACTTTCAGCCAATTTGTTTGGTTTTACATGGTTTTTCTGTGAGCTTCACTGAGACAAAGTTAGCGCTCAGTAGCTGGAAGTCATGTGTTATGTGATCCCAAATAGCTTATTATCATTCTTAACACTTATTTTTTAATCTAATACTATGTGGACTCATATTTCTTTAGAAATGGAACCAAGTAAACTACTCAAATTTCAAGGGAAGAGGAACAAACTGATATATTAAAACTTGCCCTTTCATTTCAGTGTCTTGGGTAAGTCTGCAATAGGAGTACATCCATTTGCCATTTCCTTCTGAGCAGGAGGCAAGGAAAATTGTATAGGAATGTTGCTTTACCATATTTTGATGTGGGTTTTTAGAATGTTACAAAAATGTCTCATGCTGTGAGACTTCCATCGTACAAGGTGGTTGGTATCCCAAGAAAACCAAGAAAATAAATTTTCCGGTCTTCCAAGAGCTGTGCAATCTAGAAGAGTAGGAGTAACTATTTATTTGCAAAATAGACGATGTCCCAAAATCTCTGGTGAGCATCTGCCCGCTGCTGGATGGCACCTAAACTGCTTTTTCATCCTTGATGATACCAAGAGGTGGAGTGCTACGGCAGCTCAGTTTCCTACCCCATCCAACAGGCACAGGGCATGTCCAGCACAGCCAGGAACACCCCGTAAAACTGGGTTGCAGTTGCTTTCTTCTTAAAATTCAGCCAGTAACAGTAAAATACACCAAGATCTGGAGTTTTTCGTACTACCTATCTTTAGGCAGCTTCTTACCAGCGGCATGGGGATTTCAGAGGTTTTCTGTGAACAATATAAATACATTGTAAATTGTTTGCATATATTTATGCATATGCAAATTACATACATAAAGATGTTACCTACCTAAGTCTGGATTTTAGATACTGTCTATGGATTAAGTGCTTAAAACTGAGGTACTGTGATACTCTGATTTTACCCTTAATCCAACGCACAGTTCTATTTATCCACCAAATGTAATAACCAAAGATAAGTGAAGCATAATGATGTTTCTGAAAACAAGCAGTCCCTCTAGACTGCATGGAGTATTCCATGTGGAAATTTTTGTCCTCATCTAAAGAAATTTAATAAAAAACAGCAACAGTGGTACAAGTTCCTTCACCGCTCTTCCTCTTACTCAGCAGGAAAAATGCATTGGGAGGAGAACGGTGAGAGTTTTTGTCTGACAAAATATTTTTCAGCTGTCAGACACAATGAGAAGTATCATTTATATACAGGTTATAACATATAGACAGAGAGAATGAACATTTCAAAGTTGAAAACTTTAGAGTGGAAGTAATGAGTTAGTCATATGGCTTTGCAAAAGACATAGTAAATAGTCTTCATTTTTTCAGTATAGTTTATGTTTTTGGCTTTTAATATTAGGATGAAGATTAAATCTCTTTCTTTGAAAAAGAAAGGCTCTGCTGTCTGTGAGCTTGATATAGGAATTACTTGCTAATGTTCTGTTGCCTGTATTTTATTTTTATTTTTTCATGCAGGAAATCAGAGTAGGTGATCGTAATGGTCCTGCCAGCTTTAAGATTTGAATAGAAATGAAAAAATCTGACATTATAATGGAAGATTTTTTTTTTTTTAAAAAAGAAAACACCTTGAAAGGCAAAGAGATGCAAATTCAAACCTAGGATAGCACAACATTTAATGTCTGAGTACCTAACTCTCTTATATCCTAGCTACTTTCTCCTGTCATTTTAAAATAAATTGTTTCCAGTTTTTGCACTTAATAATTTTCTCACATAATAATGTATTTCTTCAAAACAAAAGAATACCTACATTGAAACAAACCACTGAAAAAAATAATCAGAGTTTTCATTAAATGGCATTAGGGTTCTCTGTATGGCTTGAGATTTTTTTAGACTCAGGAGTGTTGAAATCTTGTATCAGTACGTGGCATCACAGGTAGGGACCCGAGGGAGACATGCAGGTGGATTTCTATGTCAGCTGGAATGTCACCATAGGATAGTGGCTTTTAGTGAAGCCAATATTCAAGAAAAGTGCTTCTCGCTGCCTGTTGGAAACTACAGCCTTCTGACAGGATATTAATTAATATCTGCTCTTATTGCTCAGTGCAACTAGTTCAACAGATGATGAACACTTCAATGTTCCCTGTAAACTTTACTGGGGACTAGATTTCTAGGAAAACACATTATTTTATTTTCCTAGTAAACCTTGTTAATCATTTGTCAAATACTCCAGTATTTTTTTTTCATCTGGATATTTGATCCAAATATTAAAAAGAAAGACCAGGAATACCTGTATATTTCTTATAAACATAACATGTAAATCCAGGGAGTGCTGATTGGTATTTTCAGAGTGATTAATTCACTCTTCAGTCCTTAACGCATGCTACCTTGGACTCCATCTCTTACTCAAATAGGGAATGTGCTTTTTTTAAACTAACGACATTATGCCACTTTCTTTGGCCATGTAAACCTCCTGCTGACTTCAGAGGTCAGGCATAATGGTGCTAGGACCACAGGATTTGACTCTTGAAACATCATCTACAGCTGCACTTGGATGTCTAAATAATGAGACACCTCAGACTAAAACCTCTGCCCCAGGAACCCAAAGACTTGTAACAGTAATAGGCATATTTGAGGAGGTTTTGCACATTTACAGCTCACGCTATTGTAAATGAATTGAGAAGTCAGCTATAAAGGCTTAACCCTCAATACAATAAAGAGGGACAATCCTAGTAAAGGCTACAATTTATTCCCTTTTCCTCCGGTGATGCCTTTTTCTGTCAAACCTGCATCAGCTTCTCAGTATATTCTGCAAATCGAGACTTGCAGAAGTATCCTTGTAATGGGAACAAGTGAAAAATAATTTCAAAGAAATGAAGAACAAATTTTAGAGTGTTTCTGTTGGCGAAGGATGAAATGGAAGCCATAAGTGGAACAAATAAAGAAATACAATAAATGAAATGGAAGCTGAACGTGTCAGCTACAGAGTTCATTAAAGTGTGCCGGGGAGGTGTACATTATTTTAAATAATTAATGCAGACATGTCTAACCTGCATGTCATTGACAGCATCATTACCAAATAAAATCTTTAAATTTCAACCTTTTTTCCCCCTCTTTTTCTAGAAAGCTCCTGAATTAATTAGTCACTTCTAAGATGAGAAGGACAAAGATGAAATAAGTCAATACCACAGGATCCTTTCTTATAAAAAAATAGGAAAGTGATGATCAGGGACAGACAGGTGCAAAGTCTCACCTTTTGATTAGTACATTTTCCTTAGCAGGATAATGGCTCTGAATCAATACTCCTGAAAATCTGAGTCGGATTTACAAAGATCCTGGGTTTGTTGCACACTTTGCACTGTTCTCCCAAGCTCTACCAGAAACTGCTGGAGAACAAGAAAAACGGTGCAGATGTGTTGACATTTCTTGTGACAGACATTGTCACTGACACATATATCATTTGGCTGAAATTAATAAGTATTTTTAGAGATGCTATCATCCAAATTATGGATACTTTTAATCTATTAAACATGAAATAAAATTTAGAAATGGCTGGTTCTTCACTGTTTGTAGTTCTGTGTTTTTTTTTTTTTTTTAATTTCTTCTTTCTTTACATTAATGGTAAACTGGTTTATGGCTTATAATCAGCTTTTAATCAATGTGCATTGGAATAATTTAATGCAAAATTGGCATTGGAATAATTTAAAAATAGCCAAGGCTGTAAATAATGCTAAGAATATTGATATAATAATGAATGAAGCGGTATTAATTGTAGTCAAAATACAATCTCTCTTGCTGTCTAGGGAAGCAGCAAGCTGTCTAGGAAGCTTGGCTCCTTTCTTCCAAAAGAAGAAAGGAGGCAAGCTGAAAGCAATACGTGGTGAGAGTCAGCAAACCCCAGGAAAATCCCTGCCCGATCCTTTCCTGCGTGATGCTAAGCAACTTTCACTCCTACCACCATCAAGAGTCCTGTCACCTAATGGGAAAACGCTTGTCAGGCCACATTGCAGGACTAGACTGCTGATGACCAGTGTGGGACAGTAAATTTAAATAACACCAATGTCATCAACAGTAATGGGTAATTCATCCACAGGTCTGCCTGCAGGTTCTTCCTTCCATCAATTTTAAAATGATGTTTGCCAGATTTCCTGCCCTACAAAGCAAACATCATTATCTACAGCTATCAATTGACTGTTTCCTGACACTCTGTGGGTTACAAATTTCTGGACTGAAGCCTACTGCCTGGGTAGGTCAGGAATTTGTATTTGACAGTTGTTATAAGATGTTGAAAACCCTTTACTTGCTCTGGCAAGTAGAGGCAGAGGGACTAGCTGTTCAGATCATCCTTTTGAGTTATGTGTTTAGTGCAGGGTGTCCTGCAGGTGCAGGGGAAACAGCGTGATGATCTTTGTAGTCCTTTTTGTCCTTATGTTCTCAGATGAAATCAGTTTTGGCCCCCGTGGACTTTTAGTAGGCAGTAGGAAGTACTAGTAGAAAGCACTGTTAGATTATCAGACAGAAACTTGGTAGGTACCCAAGGTGCAGAGGCAGCTAGAAGAATCAGAAGTAACCCACACGTCAGAGAAGCATTTATGGGAGGGAAGACAAGAATGCTTCAGAGGGTCTGAGTATAGAAAAAAAAAAAGTAGTTAAAATTATACTTTTTAAAGAAAAGTGCCCTCATTTTTATCTTAAAAAGAGTTAAGAATAATTATATACAGTTGCAACTACTGCAGTTGCTATAAGTTACTACATATTTACAAAGAGATGAATCTACAGATTTTATATTAAGATACTATCCACAGTATATCAAGTTTGGAAACTCCTGACTAACAGAAGCTTTAAAAGATGTCAAAATGACCTTGTCACATCTGCTTACTTATTTGTTCTTCCACTTTGAAAATGCCACTTCACTAAAGAGATGCTTATGGTTTTTATATGTAGTCAATGAGCTTCTACAATCCAAATCGCAGTCTAAAGCACTTTCGGGGCACCTTTCATGCCAGGCTCCATAGAATGTATGTAATGAATTCACTAATGAATCAGTGACCCCATCACTTCGCTGGTGTTGTACAGTCTTAGAAAGGCTCTGAAGTAGCTTGTGTTTTATTAATGAGAATTCAGGCAGGGTCAAATTTACTTCCTCAATATTGAAAACATTTGATTCCCAGCACGTTCCTTTACCTGAAAATTTAGAATCTACATTTCACTGCATATTGAGCAAACAAAATCCAAATAAAAATAACAATAAAGTAAAGTAAAGTAAAGTAAAAACATGAAGACTTGATAAGCCTTGTAGCTCATCCACAGTTTTCATGGAGCATGAGTCTCGAAGAGAAGCTGTGAGGAGCAAGCTGCTACCTGAGCCAGCACAACAAGCAAGCTAATTTGGGGGTGATAGGCCTTCCTGCTTTCTGAGATAACTAAAGTTAATCTTCTTTTAACAGTTTCTCACTACTCACTGACTCCTGGAAAGGCCTCATATCTTCATCTCTCTGAAAAAAACCAAAACTACTTTAAATTGCTGTCCTATGACTGAGAATATGTATTTTCCACCCTTTCTTTTTCCTGTCATCTTAGGGATGCTTGTCACCCTGGTTACCAGCAGTATTTTTCTAAGTTATATTCAAGTTCTGAACGCTGGCTTTAGACTTTCACCAAAACCACCTTAACAGAGCCATTTTTTCCTGAAATAGGACAAGAATAGATAAGATCTCTCAGCAGTTTGAGGCAGCTCACCTAACCTTCCAGTGTATCTATAATTCAGCACACTGCAAGATAAGATGAATTTTGACAAATAAAATAAATAATGCATGCTTTCAGAGAAAAAGAATAGTGTACAGAACAAGAAACAGTATGCTTATGAAAAAATTAACCAAAGGAAAAAAAAAGAGGAAGATTGCTTACCATATAGAAGATGATATTGAATAGTGTAAGCTCAGAATCCTCAAAATAATCTATTTGTGGTCCAGTAATTGGGATAATCCTTACTACATATCGAACAAATTTATATTAGCAACAGTAAGAAAGGCTGTATTTAGTGAAAAAATAATCTTTGCCCCTAGTTGGTGCAAAATTCAGCCTGAAAGTGCTACTAAAGTATCTAAACTAAGCTGATCTTTTTGCACCCTCTCAGCCTGTTTCTGTCTGCTTTCAAAAGCCAAATGTGCTAAATTCTTATCATTAAACACCAGATTAATTCCAGATAAATACAGAAATACATGTATTATCTTAGAAAAACCCCAACACACTACTGAGTGTTCAGAATTTAAACTATTGCTAAAATACAAAAAAAAAAAAAGATGATTTGTCCTTTGTGGAACTCTTTGACTACTATTTTACCTGTTTCCTATGAAAACTCTTTACATAATGGATGTGACTTTTAAACAGTAGTTGAATATTCAGTTACTTATTATTGTTCAGTATTAATGCAGATGTCCTCAAAAGAGAAATTAACACCCAGTACCTAGCCCATGTAGTTTACAGCCTAATGTGGATAGAAGAATAGTTCGAGGGTATCAGTCAATATTTTCAGATGTAGACATATTTCTTATATTTAGTTTGCTGAAGCAAAGTAAACAAGTGGTTAAGATTTGTTTAGGTGTCTGTCTATACTGTGTATAACAAATGGTAAAGTCCTCATTGCAAGCAAGGGTAAAGGATAAGGAAAATCAGTTTCCACATAAGGACTGATAAAATACATCAGGAATCTATAAGTTGGAAAAGACATGACTAAGGAAGAAACACAACAGGAATATATATGTCAGATGGAAGGGAAAGAATAAACAGAACATGGATGCTTATTGCCACGTCCTGTAAAATGCCTAGGTAAGCCTAAATTAAAGGAGCAAATGGAACAATGAAAACCATCTGAAGCAATACCAAAGGAAGCTGTGGAGCTCCTTGTCACAGACAAGCTATCACAACTGCTAAATATGTGTCTTGGTTCAAGGGAACACCATCTGAACAACGTGATCTAGTTGAAGAAGTCCCTGCTCATTGCAGGGGGGTCAGACTGGATGATCTTTGAAAGTCGCTTCTAACCCGAACTATTGTATGATTCTATGATCTAAATTAATTGAAGAAACTATGTTGATAGGTCTTAAGGAAAAAAACAGACAATGCAATTCACTGGAACTGGGGATTACTCTGCAGGAATATCCATTTCAGCTCTGTCTTGTTCTGGTATAATTTTGTGGGGCATGAAAATGACTTAGAAGATGTGATCACTGAACTGGGTCTTAATGTGAAAGGCAGAAGATGCAATTCTAGCTGTGATATGAGCCAAGCAGAACATTTTGGAGGAATTTGAAATCCATGCCCTGAAAAGTGTTTTTAGCCAATCCACAGAGAACAGGAAGGTGTCAACAGGCAGGAGCCAAGAGACAGACAAGGGAAGAAAGAAGTGGGTTTTGAAGGCAAAGTAAACCTTAGTGGGGACCAAAGTGAGTCTGAATATGAGAGATGGTTTTAGACACTACATTTACATGAGCAGTGAGTAAAAACGGTTGTGATAGTCACTCCCCATGATGACAAACTCCAGGAAATAAAATGGGGCTACTGTGTATATAACAAACACAGTCTGTCTCAAGAAGACAGAAAAGACATGAGAGGGACTGGAATTCACAGTGGGTTTTTTCTCTATTACACACCAGATGATTAAAAAGAATCTTATTTTAGTGAGGTAAAATACCAATGTGCATTGCAGAAAAGACTCTAGATTGCATTCGTAAGACAATGGTTAGAGAAATAAGTATTCTTTATCTTGCTTTATGAAGACAATCATTTATGCTTACGGACCCATTTTATCCTAACTGAGGTTGAATTAAGAAAGAATCAGCCAGTGACCAACTCCTTCAATTTTGTGCCCAAGCTACGTGTTAGTTGTTAGATCTGTGCAATGAAGTGTAACCAGCTGTTCCTTCCCTCTGGCCACTGTGAATTATTAATTGCTGTTTATCTCTGAATTTGTCACTCCTTGGAGGATTTCATTAAAGAAAATGACACAATGAGAACGAATACTTGAGATACCAAGTCCTCCACTTCCAGGCCTGTTATTCAGACACATCTGTTCACGTAATAATATAATTTCAAAGGCATTAGCTTTGTATCAGAATGGCTCTGCAGCTATGAATCTCTATGAAAATAACAATTCACAGGTATGACACACAATTGATTAAACCATACAGAATGTACACTCAGGGGCAATTTTCAGAAGAACATGAAACAAAATGAATGATTGGGTATTTTAAAAGAGCTCAACACTTCAAATCGTTTGATAATCCATTGGTATCTGAGAGAAAATTTAGACACTTCCTAGTTTTAAAAATCCACGTTTCTTTGGTCTGAAATCTGAGCTCCTGGAAAAATTTGGCTCTGTTTGAAAACTCAGGCCCATCGTACACAGATCTCTGTTTACCTTATAAGAACCTGATTTAATATTTCAAAAGGAATAGACTTTCAGCCCATGTTATTTTCCAGTGTTGAATTCATGTTTATTTGTACCTCCATAAGAAGATTAACATGATGTAATGACACAGAGCGCAGAAATAATGAAATGCTGTTTACTTGCCAAGCCATTAGAGAAAAATCTATTGCCGTCCAAGAAGTAAATATAATTTCACGTAAAGTCTCCCCGGACAGCAAAATAGAATAGAATGATTCTAGTTTCAAAAAATATTTTCTTATTGCAAGAATAACAATAAACTGGAGCAGTTCATCTCTGATTTACACTTGACTGATGACACATTTTGAAAGTACAAGGCACTAAGTTCATTGTCTTATATGAAACAGAAAACACCAGTCGCTATATCCACAGGAAAACATTCCTCAAGAAAATGTATTAGAAATGCAGTCAGAAGAACACTCATTCACTTCCTTGAGAACCTAAGAACAATTAGGTAAGGTACAGGATCATAATTTGCTTCAGACTGCCCTGGCCCAGCAATGCAATTGTTTTGCCGCAATCCTGAGATTGTTAAAAGTCACATAACTCTCAGTGCTGAAATAATCCAAGCTCCATGTTAGCTTCATGATATCACATCATATTTTATGCACTTCAGCAAGAACTTTCCTGTTCAAGAACCCTTGGAGATAGTTACTAATTGAATCTTGTTCACTGCCTGGTAATTTAAAGACAGACTTAGATCTGACCACTTCTTAGACATATTTACCTTAGGTCCAGCTTGGGCTAAGAAGAAATAATTGACATAGATGGTATTGATATCAGATCTGCGTCCCTGCTGTATGACAACCGCATCTTCCAACATCATTACCTCACCTTCCTCAAACTTTATTGTTTTTCACCTTTTGGAATTTTGCCCAAGTTACAAAATATCAAATGAAAACAAACTATGAACCATCTTATCT
This sequence comes from Chionis minor, assembly GCA_013398295.1. Taxonomy (NCBI): domain Eukaryota; kingdom Metazoa; phylum Chordata; class Aves; order Charadriiformes; family Chionidae; genus Chionis; species Chionis minor. The sequence goes on along the minus strand of VZSF01002718.1, from coordinate 2,315,032 downwards.
TTCCACTCAATGGCTCCATAATAGGGATTCAGGGATCCAGGTCAGCCTGGTTAAGCCTTTCTACTGGGATTCTTCAGGATGTGTAACCCCTGCTTGGGAGTGCAGAGTAGTGGGCAGCCATATCATACCACCACACTGAGACACAACTACCATTGCTTCTGCTCCCAGACCCAGTGAACTCTTCCCTCTGTCTGCAATACTATTCTTCAAAGGAGGACACCAGTTCAAACAACTGCAGAAAACCAGCACCTGCTTTTGAAATGAAAAGCAGAGGCAAAATTCACAGCCCTCTTAGAAAGCTTTCTTCTTAATTTTTATTTATTTTTTAAAGAAAACAATGTAGAATCTTAGGAACATGAAGGCTGGAAAGTATCTCCAGAAATCTAGTTCAACCCTTCTCAAAACTGAACTAACTTCAAACTTCTAGCAGTGCAGGGCAGTACTAACTGCCCCACTCTTTGCTGAAGACATTGGCAGTGCCTCTGCTGTCACTAAGGATTTAGGAATACAAAGCACAGACCTGAGAGAAATCTTCTTGGTCAGTAAAGCCAGTTTCCCACTGCAGAAAATGACCACGTAAACAGCTTCAGAAGTGCCTCAGGCTCCATTTGGAGTCCATTTTGGTGCCTGTCTCCAGTATTTCTGCTGGAAAGTCACTCCAGAGTCACACTATTGTAACCTTCTTTTAATATTCATCATTAATGCAATCATAGACCACATGTACCCATTAGTACCTAGACTGCCTTCAGCTTAAATAGACTTTCCTTCACACAACTGCCATTTACTGCTTGTACAGGCTGCCTATCTCTCCTTGATGTATTTCTAGATAACAATAATATCCTCTCTCAATCTTTACATAATCATACTGGTAGGACAGATAAGCCAGGGCATTGAGTCCTAAAACAGTTTGCATTATCCTTCCAAGTAAGATTGCCTTAAATATCACCTAAAGGCCTCTATCTGAAGAAGAACGGTCTAAGTTAACATAGCCATCCATGTACCACCTGCATGGGATGGAAGCGAGGTCAGTACAGTCACAACCCATAAGGAAAAATATTGAGAGGAGCAGACCCTTCAGCTGTGGGAAGGGACTTGTGCTTTGCTGCAGCTGAGCACAACTCTGGGCAGGATTGAGAGGCTTCAGTTGTGCTGGCTGCAGAGACAGAGACAGTGGAATATCTGCATGAGACATATTTGAAACCACCTCTAGAATTAAACTAGTCCCAAAAGCCATATGAACCCTTCCGTTTTGTTTTATAATGGCCTCTGTTTTCATTCACTTTCAAACCAGTGTGAATTAAACTGAAATACAAAACTTTTGTAGACAGTATCATGGGTTTAATGGCATTTCCCAGTGCACTGGTTCAGCTTTGCCAAATAAAAAGTCCCTGGAGTGTAAAGATAGGGAACTATCTATAAGGAGGGCCGTCTGAAATGGCTCCTGGGGAGAGGCCACTCAGCATTTTAAAATGTGTGTAGAGGAACCAGCTTTATGAGAAATTTTGATACAGTTCAAACCAGGAGGCTGATCAAAGGTAAGTACATTCACCACTCAAGCACAGAGGAAATCAAGCAATATACCATGAAAGAACAAATGACTTGTACCATTTGCAGGTTAACTGTACAGGGGTTTTCGTGGACTGAAAAACACTGAAGGAACCACTTGAGAATTTCAGATGTTGAAGCATATGAAGGAGGGAAGATGAAAAAATAAGAAATCAACAAGAATTTTAATGAAATGGGGAATGCAGCAGTGTATTTTGACTGTCTGATTAAAAAATGTATAAAAGAAGAAATAAGACAAGAGTATAATGTATTGTTTAAGACCAGACACTCTGCTCTGTTAAAGTGCTGAAATTAACAAGAATGTAAAAGAGGCAATTATTTAGATCCAGGTTTCCCTCAGAGAATTCAGTTGACAAAATTGACCTCTGAAGTGACCCAAATATGCTGCAATCAGCTCTTGGGTTTATGGTCTGTGGTTTCTGAACAAGAGTGCCATGGAAGACAAGCCACTGAGCAGAAACACAAAGTACCCAATATTAATTGCTGACTTTAAAGAAATCCCACCAGGGATCTGGAGTCTACTTTTAGCTGTAGTTGAGTCTGAGAGTCAGGGATTATAAGTGTCTTCCCTATATGCTTTCAACTCTACTATCAGGTTAACACAGTAAGCTGTGGACTAGACTCTCTACTAAATATACTGATGGGGGATTGACTTTTTGTCTCTGTGTGTGAAAGAAATAAGCTGTATTACTCTGTAAATAATGAATAAAAGCAATCAATCATAGCCAGAAAAGGAGGACATTACCAAAGAAAGAACCATTAAAGGAAAGGCGAAAGAAATTTTTCATTTTTAATTTGATCTCAGCACTATCTTGAAAATGAATAATACTTTCTTTATCACTTATGTAACGTTTTTTATCAGCAGAGTGAAGGCAACACCCAATGGAAACAAATTTTGTATTTCCAGTTTGTTCAATGGAAATCATGAGGAGCAAAGTAATTTTCAATATTCCTGTCTACTGAGCCGCTCAATGAAACACAGAGGTTGAGTGTTTCATTCTCCAAGGCACAGAACAGCATCCTGTTAGCTGGAATTGGCTGAAGCCAGTTCAGAACAACTGATGATGCTTGTAAGACTCCAGCAACGATAACTATAGCGCTAAAACACTCTATTAAAGCCAAAGACCACGCCTATACTTAAAAAAAAGAGCAGCAAATAAAGTATTGATGAGCCAACTATTTCTTAGCAAGGAAACAAGGAGCACATAACACAGAGTTGTTAAGTACAACCTTAAAAAAGATTCTACAAAAAAAATAATTCTTTCTATGGTTGGATCATCAGTCTTTGTGGATTGAAAGACAGAGTAGATATTACATATCTAGGTTTTGCTAAGTCTATTAACTTTTTCTTAGGACAAACTCCCAGTGCTCTAAATGAAAATGCTAAAAAAGAGTTTGGCTACTCATTTCGAGAGAGTAATTCATTGGATTCACTGACAAAATTGAAAGACTTGTCAAGCAGGCTTCTCCAAAAGTCTGTACAATCTGGATGATGGATAGTCAGTATGCCTATAAAAAGTCCAGATAATACAAAGCTAGAAATGACTGTGCATAGGTGGTAGGGTGGGATAACAACTTAATAATGATCCTGACGAGTTGGAGGAATGGCCCAAAACTGGGATGAAATTCAGCATTGCTGAAATTCAGTAAGTGCAAGGTTCTAAAGATAAAGAAAGGTAATTAAGTGGACAGGATGGGGAACAACAGATTTCATAGCTGTATTTCATTCAGAAACAGAGTGCAGAAAGAGTCCAGACAGAAGCAATGAGACTGAAACAAGTCTGGAAAATATTGTTTGTGGTTGCATGTGAGGAACAAATGAAAGAGTCAAAGTTGTTGGAAGACTGATCGGGAACTGAAAATCATCTGAGTTCAAAAAGAGTCTTCAAAATTTTGCAAGAGAGTTTTCAAATCCCTTTTGCAAAAAGAGAGGGTTATAAATTGTTCTTCTTGTCTGTGGTAGACAGGACAAAGAATATTTAGATAAGACACTAGGAAAGCTCTTTAATTACAAGCTCTGATTTTCAAGGAATTTCAATTCACTGCTTGTGGAAGTCACAGAGTTTCAACTCCAGAGGTCAGGTTAAAGGTTAGGCAAACTTCTGAAAAGAATGATAAATATATTGTTGATCCCGTCTTTGGGTAGGGAATGGATTAAATGACCTTTCCGTGTCATTTTCAGCCTTGTTAACCATAGTTTAAACTGTCAATTGTGAACGTCCTAGGTAATTGCCAGAAAATGTTCTACTCTTAAAGAATATTTCATTCTTTGATGGATCAGCTGTAAATTAAGTAAAACATCATTCACTGGGGTAAGAACAGTGTACAGATCTTTTCATTCACGTATTTTGGGAGTCATTGTAAAGTTATCAAAATGTCAGAACCAATGTGGATGTATAGCACGGCAGCTGCTTCATAGTAACAACTTCCAGGAACTGTCCTGCAAGGTAGTTTATATGTTTTGAATCAGGGAAACACAGAATCATTTAGGTTGGAAAAGACCCTTAGGGTCATCAAGTCCAACTGTAAACTTTGAGAAGCATGTTATCCCAAATATCCTTATATTTTTCAAGAGTGAAAGCATGCAAGTAGACAAGTTCCACCAGGCAGCTGATGCTTTTTAAGTGCACAACCTATTTTATCTTGCAGTAATTTATTCATGTAGCCATACCCCTGTGCTCAGTGGAGATACAAGGTAATGAATTCAAGACTCACACAGACTAAATAATTAATTTGACGTGTAATACCATACTGAACTCTTTAACATGCACCTGGAAAACTATCAAAGACTGCACAGAAATGTAGAGCAGAAGCAAGGAGCAACTAGCCAGCCTGCATGTGGGTCATCCAGATCAGAGGCCACAGACCCATTTCCACTACCCCTATGCACGGCTATTGCAGTTATCTGAAAACTGCCTTCACTCATGCTCAGTCAAAAGAGCTATTTTTACTTCTCAAAAAAAACCCCAAAAACCAAAAACGTAGTGACAAAATACTCTGTACGTGTGAGAAAAGCAATGTTACAAGAGGACCCAGTGGTCATAGCATGAGAGGTTGCCAGGTCACTTCTCAGTTATATTCCTGTAAAGCCACTCTTTTTTCCTTCACTATTTGTCTTCCTCATTTGAACGTTCTGCATTTCCATCTCACTTGAATATTTTCAAATAGTTTATCTCAGTTTGTGAAATACAGTCCTTTCCCACTTAGGTGACTTCTCTGGTAACATAGTACTTTATTTTAGTACTTTAGAAGGAATTTCATCTAATGACATCTAACTACACATGAGATTCAAAGCCTTATCTAGTATGCCTACATGCTAGTAAAAATTACTCAGGTCCCTAGATTTACTCAAATTAAATAACACAAAACTCCTTAAAGATGTGGCTCTATTTGTTGGGTAAGAGTATCATAAAAGTATTAGAGTCATTCATATGTTATATTGCTTTCCTATAAAGTGATCACTAGCAAGTAGCTATGTATACTGCCTTAAAAAACACCCGAGATATTTAGCAAATGTATTTTCCTATTTTGTTCAAAAGGCTTTTTGACTGCAAGGAAGAAGCCCTCGGAATGATAAGGATTCAATACAGAACTGACATTCTGCCTGGAAAGTAGCCAGACTTTCATATGTAAATTTTCTGGTGTGTTTTGATTTTTACTTTTAAAAAGTGTATTGTTCCACGTATAGAATGAGTATTTTTGGAACAGTTGCATAAGTTAAATTTGCCCTTGGTGAATTTTTCTTTGGTTGCCTGAAATACTATTTCTTCTTCTTAGTTCTTCTGAAATGACAGATTCATAAATGCCCAAAGGCCTTTATACATTAACTGGTTAATATGAGATGTCACCATGATTAATGAATGAGGGTTTTTTTTATAAAGAAGTACTCTCATTACTGGTTTTCATGACAGGAGCTTGACATGACAGTATTAAAAGTTGCATAAGAAGAAGAAAACTTCAAAATTTTTTAGGATTATGGTAAACCAGAAAAAAAAAGAAATACATAAAGAAGAATGTCAAGAGTATTACAGTGTGAGGTATACTCGGGTTTATTTTAAAGTATTAAAGAGCCATTTTTGACGGTAAATGAAAAAATTGCTGAAAAACAGATATAAAAATTGTTTGTGGGCAGGTGAACTGGCAAGAAGGCAAAAATGCACTTTCACCTATAATTATCAGCCATACTTAATTAAAGATGACTAAAGGAAACAAGAAAATAGCGTCCATGGAGGATGCTGTGCTGGAAGGTGCTAATGGCTGACATCACAAGAGTTTAAGACCTAATATTAGAGTAAGGTATATAAGTCTAAGATGGAAAAAAGGAGGTTACAAGCTAAAACATTTTCAAACTCAGAACAAGCAGCCAGCCCACTCTACTTAGACGCAGATGTGGACAGAAGGATTGACCGTGGAAGGCAGTATGCCTGCAAAAAAGGTGTAGAAAAGCCAAGGCTAGTAAAAAATATTTCAATGGTTTCAGGAACCAGGGCTTGTTATTACTGGGGTCAGAAAGTCAGTATAAGAGGAGCTATCCCTATGGGCAGAGGTAGTTTTCATGGAGGAGAATTGTCAGACATGCCTAGTCCCCCATGTACCCGGAGGTGCAGTGCAGCAGCTCTGCTTTGCGTGATGGGTAGAAGCTGGGCTGTTGTACAATTTCTTCCATTCATCCACCACAACCCTCTTTACACATGCAGCACATATGAAATACAGAGAGATCACAAAGAGTATGCCAGCTTCTAATTTATGTCTTCTCAACCCTCATCATAAGTTCCTCTGAAACGCTTTCTAGCTCAGCAGCTGCTGAGGCAACACAGAGGTACAGAAGACGGTACTGTCTGACAGTTCTGACAGTCCTTTCTTGAACTGTTCACTAACAGGCTTTTTGCCTCATATGGCATCATACCACTTGGAGGCAAAGGTAATGTGCTTTGCAAAGTCATGCTGCTGCAAAAGAAAAAGGCAAGAGAATGAGAAGTTATAGGAATAATGATCAGAATTTATAGGAACAAATTTGGGAAGGTTCAAGACCCCAGCCCTCTCCTCCCCTCCAGTTACCCACTCCTACAAAAATCGCTGCAACTCCATTTCCTTTGAGACACCAAATCAGGATGAAATCAGCCGTTGGTTTTAACATGTTCTTGGCAAGAGGACAGACATCGCAGAGAGGTTGCATCCATAGGAGACCACAACAGCAAACTCCTTACAATAATCACTTTGTGTGTGAGAATAATTCTGGACAATTTAGCTTCTTCCCCAGCAGTGGCAGAGTAACAGAGATGTTCAGGGTTCTCTGAAAGGAAGTACTGATCACTTCCAAGAAATACCCTCAACTAACCTCAATCAAACTCGGGTTTTTTTGACAGAAGCTGGTTTTTCTTCCTTTCTTTCCTTTTAGGTCTCATCCCTTAATGCTACACTGGTTCTCTATTCATTTTTCATTGTCATCTTTCCTACCGAGAACCTGCTACTGCAGTCTGTGCTTTCCCTCCCCCTCCACCAGTGTCATCTCCTGCTCCTCAGGGTCTTTGAAACCGTGTGACACCTACTTCAATGACACAGCATCACTATGACGGCATCATTCACTAGTGACAGGGAATTAAAAGTGCCTTATCGTGGGAAAAGCCAGCATTTCTCCAGCTCTGTGCTAGAAATTTTTGTGGGAGGGAAAAGCGGCAGTGGCTGTGATGCTCATTCTTCCCCCAGCACACCACAGCTCTCCTCTGAGACCACAGGAAAGTTAAAGAGAAGCCACTCAGCCTGACTCTGGGAAGCTTACTCTTTTCAGCAGTAATTTGCATAGAAGAAACATTACCAAAAAGTTAACGAGACTTTGATGTTGAAATGACTTTATTTCAACTATACAATACAAGATTTCCTAGAAACGGGGAATGATGTTTTTTAAAATGACCCAGACCTTTTCAGGATTTCCAAAAGCATTGCAAATCATTCTGCTTCAGAAGGAAAACAAGTTTCCAAATGTCAGAATTTCCTACAAAACAGAAATTCAGTTAAATTGAGTTTTTACTGCCATACTCACTCACCACAGCTTAGAAAGTATAGCTGTATCTGGTGTTACTGTTCCAGGGAAGTGACAAAGAGATTTCCCCATTTGACGGTCTTGTCCACAAAGAATGTGTAGCCTGTCTTCCTTTTCAGTTAAAAATTACAGTCTTAAAAATAGTTTCAGAACAATAATTAAAAACAATAAATGCTATTTACATGCTGCTTAGTCTCCTAAATCAGAAGAAGCTCAAAAATAAATCTGATTGCAATGATTACTGAAACTAAAGACCAACAGAGAATGAGGTGAGTGAATTGCCACCTTTCTGCAGAAATAAACTCTCTGGAAACCATAATAAGCAATCATGGCTCTGTAAGAGTGCTTATTTGTCCACCTGCATAAAGTATTTATGGTAGTTTTTTTAAATACAGAGGACCAATTTGTACCTGTACTGCCTGAGGTGCACAATTAAGTTTTTTCCCCTGGATTTCAAAAATGCACGTGTGAGTGGGAAGGCAGCTAAGGCATTAAAAAGAGTAGTTGTATGCCATTTTTAAATTCAGATGTTTATAGACATTGTTCTACTTAAAAAGATCAGCTTAAATCCCATCTTATGTGGGTTTTAACTTCTGCCTGTGAAAAAAGTGCTTTAACTCCTTTCTTACACAGGTGACAGTGGAAGTAAAAGAGCATTGTTCAGTAGGCACCCTTCATCGATGCCACCTGCTGTGATAAGGCAGCAGTGATCTCAGATTCTTGACCTAGTCTATGGTTAGGTGTTCTCTCCCCTTTTAACACGCAGAGCAGTATGGGACTCAGGTACCAGAGCATGCCATCAGTTGTAGTAGTAGGAAAGGCCACTTTCCTTACCTGGGTATATCAGTAGCCCCAGGGGCTCACTACAACACAACAGAGCAGCACCAAGCTATGAGCACACAGTTAAGGTAACACACCTGCCTGCTGGATGCAAAGCAGACACTCCAGATGCAGTGCTCTCCCTGTGGCCTCTTCTTCCTTCGACAGCAACGTGATCAATACGGAGCACTGAAAATAGTTTAAGTATATTAATGAGTCATTTTTCTTGATGGGAAATGATCGTAGAATTGTAGAATCATAGAGTCATAGAATAGTTTAGTTTGGAAGGAACCTTAAAGATCATCTAGTTCCAACCCCCCTGCCATGGGCAAGGACACCTCCCACTAGACCAGGTTGCTCAAAGCCTCATCCAATCTGGCCTTGAACACTTGCAGGGATGTGGCCTCCACAACCCCTCTACACAACCTGTTCCAGTGTCTCACCGCCGCCATAATGAAACATTTCTTCCTGATATCTATTCTAAATCTACCCTCTTCCAGTTTGAAGCCGTTACCCCTTGTTCTATCACTACATGCCCGTGTAAAAGTTCCTCTCCAGCTTTCTTGTAGGCGCCCTTCAGATACTGGAAAGCTGCTATAGAAAAAAAAAATCTGTGAGGAGACTTGGGACAGAGCTAGACTCATTTTATTTTAGGGATCTATCCCCAAATTCCAAGCCAAGATACTGCTGTGTCAAGGAAACCTGTGGGTGACGAGAGCTGCACCCCTTGCATTGCAGCTAAAGGCCCTATTAAATTCAGTGTTTTTGTCCTTGTGTCCTTGACCTAAAGCAGGAGTAAAGCTCCTGCTTTAAAGCTGGTTATAGCAGCTTCCCATCAACATGATAGTATGCCCCTTCACCAATTGGAAAAATGCTCTAAGGGCCTGGAGAGCATCCAGCCCCTCCTGGGGTTTGGCTGCCGGGGCTTGGGGACAGCTTGGGGACACCGCAGCATGCCCAACTGGCATCATTCCTGGCTCCCAGCCCTGCTGATCCCTCACAGCGATAAGTAAAAGGGGCTGTACATTTATGTATACCTATGTACTTATTTCTCCCCTCTTTCCTTTAATAACTGGATAAGCATGCCTTGCTCAGCAGTGGAACAGTAACCATGCTGCCCATTAAGTTATATTCCCCTTACAACAGCTCAAACACTTAGGTGTTACCAAATGACATGAAAGAAAACCAAGACAGGCTTAGAGCAATAGCGAGAGACACAGCCGAACTTATAATGAACAAAATAATGCTGGCAGGCAAAAGATTATATTCCTACCCTCACCTCAGTGACCAATCTTGTCCCAGTGGAAAGATAAGTCAAGGAACCACAGAAATAGCTCTGGCAGCTTGCCTTGGTCTAATTCTCAAGAAAACTTGGGTATAAAATTATCTCGCCCAGGGGGTGGCCTATGGTGTTGGCTTCAGTGTAGATATATTTTGTTCGCAGCTGATATTTTTATACACTGAGAATGAGAAAAAAAATCTGACTAAAGTCAATCTCATTGTTCATCCACAGCTTCTCTAATACACATGTCCATCCTAATGAGTAGTTTACTTTTAGACATCAATTATTTCTGCTTCTTTCCCATGAGACAGCACCCGGTGTTTGAAATGATGTTTCTTTTCCCAGTGTTGTCATTCTTATTTAGTCTAGACCAGCTGAAAAATAAGTAGTCAATTCCCACTTCCTTCCTTTGCAGAATTTGCAGTAATAACCTGGAATTACAGTTCAACATCAAATCTTTTTCAGCAGATGGCTTTCAGCAAATAAATACACTCAACTTGCCAAGCTTTCTCCTGAAGTACAAAAACTATCCACATCAAACCATAATTTTAGGAGTTTTCATTTTCACATCATGGTCTATACTTTGTTCATGAACCATAATGTGTGGTGAGATGTGAACTCTTATGGTTTCAAATTTACATGATGTTTTTCATATCAGGTGCAGATTTTAGGGGTAAGGAGTAGAAATAAACCAGGGTGTGAACGGGCCCACGTCGGCATCACTTTTTACAGCACTTACTCTACGTGTTATGATACGTTACAAAGCAATAATCAGCTTCTTTCTGCCTCTCCCCACTTTATACCAAGGGTCTGTCTGCCTTTGAGAAATATAAAAGTGTTTTAGGAGCTTCTTAGGGGTAACAGAAAATCCAAATGCCCCTAAAACACACACAAATGAACTGGCAAAGGAAATATTTTCTTACACCCACAGCATGAAACTAATGTGTCAAAACCAAAACAAAACAAAAAAACCACCCAAGACTGTGCAGTGATGCCAGTAAGATCTATAAGGCATCAGCTAAAAGCACAGTGTAATTCAATGGCTGGCAGCTGAAACCGAATTTCAGCAAACTCAATGTGGAAACAAGGGTTTGGTGTTTTCAAGTGACGTTAAGTATCTATTAAAACAAGTCAACATGGGACTGGAAATTCTCCATCCTCCCACTGGCTTTTAGTTCTGGTCTCTTTACATTGCAAAAACATTCAGGTACTTCCTTCCTTACGAGTGAGTTTCTGACTACAGTGCTTGCCTACCACCACAGTAACATGTGGGACTTTTCCTTAAGAAGCCTAAGCAGATTCAAGTTCACATTCAGGTTTCTCTGTGTTTACCCAGACTGCAATAAATTCCCAAATCTTCTGCATATCTGCTTTCCTCACCACTGTCCCCAGGCTCTCTTCCATTTCCTAGGACCACCTACAAAATCACTTACCGCTGTGAACACCCACTCGTTTGGCAAAATATCAAAACAATTGTCTACCTTGACAATTATTTCTTTTGTCTCTCAGACCTGCTTCATTCCACCATGCACTTGTCCCTGCTGAGCAGATGTACGGTCTCGCTGGTGAGTTTTCTCCCTCCTCCGCTCCACTTTTGCCCTTTCTGTCTCATCATCTTTGTGGATTTTTTTGTTTCATAAGCTCTACCTCCAGGGAGTCTATGCAATGTCTTTGAGAACAACAGGAGATGTCCCTTAACTTTCAGCAAAAGGTCTTGCTAGAAGACAGAGAAACTGTGAAAATAGAAAATACTTTAATTTGATGGTAATGTGAAAAATTCTCTAGGTTTTAATTGTTCTCTTAAAATTTCTACTAGCATTTGCCCAGAGCTAAATAAGAATGTGGATACAGCATTAGTATGTGTTATTACAAAACACATTTGTGAAGCTCCATATTATGCCTGCAAAACTTTATCTCCTTTTAAGAAAAAAATATGAGTACTGAAATCTGGAATGACAAAAAAATAAGGAAGAATATTGTGCTCTGTACCTGATTTTACTTGATTTTTAATTCTTAATGGAAGTGTGTTGGTCATTTCATATCCCAATACTGTAAGACTTTCTCGTTTAGCTACATAACAACTTTACTTGTATTTGATATACATTTTCATCGTGATATACATTATGAGTATTCACCTTACCACACCACACGAAACTTATGCTGCAGCTGCAGAGGTGTAAGTTCATTAGGCTGGGCACCAGCAGAAGCCAAGTCTCAGGCTCCTCTTGGGCACTGAGCTGCAGACATCTCCTTGCACGTTCCTTTCTTGCCAAAGAGCAAGTGTTTGTGAGAGAGTGCTGTGTTAGTGAGATTGTTGGTGAGATGGCTCTAAGAGACAAATTCATAAACTTTCCATTCATTTTTAACAAGCACGCATCTTCATGTTTGAGGGGATGTTTTTCTTTAGAGGGCAAGTATTCTGGGCATTACAACCAGGAAAAATGTTTCCCAAAGCAATCAGATCTATAAACTTCCTAGTATTGGAATTTCTGCCAGCCATAAACAGGTTAGATTTACATATATATGTATATATACAAGAGACCTTTTTTAGTAAGAGGTTTTACATACTGGGCCCATAATTTGGAAGTAGTGGGAGGTTTAAAGCAGTAAGTAATCGAAACATTAAAGGGTGTCACCAACTGCAGTACACAGAGTAATATATTGGCTTTAAATGTCTCCGTATCTGGGAGGTCCTGTAACCCCAGTACAGGCATATGCTGGGCTGGTTCCTGTGAAGCTTAGTAGACCTGCTATCATTTTCAGCTCAGAGCTCTGAAGTGCTGCTTTAGTTCCCACCAGCAAGAATAAGGGGACAAACTGCAACCGAGGGTCAGAATGGTTCATGGCTACTCCACATATGTGTCCTGCTCTCTCACCTACCTTTCTTTATTGCGCCAAGCAAGAGAAGAAAGCACATCACTGGCCTGTATAACCATCAGACACCTTCACTCCAGAGGTGGCCATTCCTGTGCACTGCTGTCACGTGGGTGTACAGTCATCAGGCTGAGATCAGATGTTAGTTGTGCAGAAGATACCTGGGCTTCAAAGATATTACACACAAAGCAGATTCCATGTGAACAATTATTCAGATCCCTTTGCCTGTAAAGGTGGACAATTGTGGCTGGCAGAGATGTGGTACATCCTCCCCTAGGGACTGATGCTCACTGGATATGATCCAGCTCTTCTCTGGAAGTAGCAGAGCTGAGACAGTGGCATGGTGCTCAAGATAATACTCACCCACCGTTCACATGGTGATGCAGCTTCTGGATGATGTGGAAATGACAATGATAGACCAATAGTCTCCTCTGGATTTAGCCAAAGCAAACTCTCACCTCTCTGCTCCATGTTCTGCTTTAGAAATTTGAACAAATTTGATCCCAAAGCAGGAAGGTCTAGAGGTATAATATCAAAGCTTTTAAGAGATGTATGAGATAACTCTCTAAAGAGCCATTGGTGTCCAGCCTGTTTGTCAGGGTAATGTCCGTGAAAGAAGAACAGAGACTGTGTGGACTAATCATTTTTATGGAAAGAAAGCTCAGCAGCAGAACTCTGAGAAACTGGCAAAGGACCCTCTTTTTTCCATCTCTTTTTCATCTTCCAAGAATATAAAAACAATCTTTAAGAACAGAAAGGGGAGGGAAGGCTCCACAACTAAGGCACCAGGGCTCAGCCTCCTTTCATCCAGTGCTGTAACCTCTGTCTTCCAACAGCACAAGCACAACAGCACTCACAGTGACCAGTTCCTTCTGCATAACAGTCTTCTAAAACAGGAGAACATGTACAAAACCTGGCATCATTATGGAAAGTAATCTAGATTAACTGTTTATTAACTGTGATGGTAATCCAAGTGATTTTCCCCTGACCCCATAGTCAAGGCAGGACCAGCACCACAGCCTGGTGCTGCAAGCAGGAGAGGGACAGTCTTGTGGGTGAGGGACCTCCTGGGGTGAGGGAGCCAAAAAGAAACTATGGTGCTGCACTATGGGTTCTTGCTGTCCTTGCAGCGGTGCTGCGGCTGGACCTTGGAGGGGAGGGAGAGCACATTTACAGCCCTCATACCGCTTCTAGTTGTATGTCTACCTGCTGTTATCCAGGAACAACACTGTAGGACAGATGCATCTTCCCTTTGAGTGAGGTGCTGTCACACAAGACCTCTTCCTCTTCCTCATCAGCCTTCTGCAAAATCGCAGCCTGTAGATGGGCTCCCTGACCTCCCCATTGCAGGCTGGCTGGTTGCCATGGTATGGGAGACCTCTGTTATGATCACCTTACCAGCAAGATTAGACTAGAGGAGAGCAGAGATGATATTGAGGGAGTAGGGAAAAGTATATTTGGAGACATTAAGGTACCAGGTCACATGCCCTCACAGACACATCCAGTGTCATGCAGGATGTTTTTCTCAGCAAGCAGAGATTTGCACAGGGCTGGCAGAATACCCTCAGGACCTACAGGAGATGCGGGCATGCTAAACTGGAGCTGGAGGCTAGGTGGGATAGCCTAAGGCATCCCAGCTGGTCCTCAAAACCTATTTTAGGCAACTGATTCAAGCCCTGAGGAGAAAGGATTTTTTTTCAAGGACTAAAAGGAGCTTTAGTTATAAAAAATATATTTGCTTATCATGTCATCTGTGTATTTATTAGTGTATATAAACTATGTGTCCAGGGCTTGCCCAAGCTTCTGCCTGCAAATGATACAATCTAGTTCAGGTAAAAACAAAATCAAGCGTCTAGGAGGCAGGATCAATGTTTGCAAGCCTAAGAACGGCTTATTTAGAAACATATAACAAAACCTGAGATAGGGAGGGAGAGCTTCCCAGGGATTTGGAAAGGGCAATAACATGTTAGGCCGAAAGTTTTGATGTGAAAAGCAAAAGATGACCTTGGCTGCATGAAATTCCCAAGGAATAGGAGTGTGTCTTCAAATAATCAACAAGCGTAAAGAAAAATATAAGCACAGAGTACCTGCAAGACCTCTAGCAGGTGCTTTTCAGTTTAAGGCAGATAATGGCAATTGCATTCTAGTTGGATAGATTTAAGGCAGAAAAAGTCACTGAAAAGGAGCTGATAAATCTGGGTTTTTTTCATAGCTCTCACTGCTTTTGTCTGGAATGAAATGACCAGTTACTCCTCCTGTCTTCCCAAAGCCTTGCTAGAAAAGAAGGACACACTCCCAAACATCAGATTAAGATGTTATGGCAGGAAGTCAGTCTACACCAACTAACACCAGTGGGGATGGAGAGAGAGCGCATCTGGGAGGAGAGACCCAAGCCTCCGACAGTTATTCAGGTTTCAGTACGTTGGTGCTGCATGGTCATTTTCTGAGCCAGCAGTTCAGTCTCCGGTATGCTAACTGTAACATTTAGGAAGCCATCTTTGCTTTGCAGACCTTTAAGTTTTGAATTTCTGTACTACAAAAAGCTGTATCTCTATGTTTACTTGCTACAGGTCTACTAACTGGTTTTACCAGGAGTTTGCAGAAGCGAGCATTGATTAATGAGAGGAGGCAGTAGTCAATGAAAGCAACAAATGGGTGGGCTCAGGAGGACCGACTCTTGAGAACTAATTAATATGTGGACATGCCATATGGGCTGGCGGCACGCAGTGTAGTCCGCTACCTGCTGCCACTCTTGGCACTGCACCAAGAAGGATCAGAGTATCTGTCAGTCCCCAGGATCTGTAACAGCAAACTGTAGTGACGAGATCTTCAAAACAAGCCTTGAACATCAAAACTCTTTGGTAAATCCCTAGAAGAAAAAGCCTAGAAACAGTGTAGGAATAACTGTATTAAAAATAAAATGTGGAATTGTTTCCCACACAAAATAAAGTCTCACAAGCCTCCCCCTTTCCCTGTTTCTTCTCTTCAGCTGCAGACTCATTTCTTCTCTTTAAGTCTCTTCTGATTATTTTAATTGACACGACAATCAGATGTTTTCTCTGTGAATATCCTAAAATAAAGCTTCAGATTTTCAGCTTCAGTCTCCACCTTTCCCTCCCCTATTCCCCAGTTCATTTTAATGAGGTCCAGATTCTTTCCAAAGAGGTGTAGTAGCCACTAGGAAAAAATCTGATATGAACAAGTTACATCCCACTTAACCCTCATTATTCTCCAAGGGTTTCTCTTTAAAAAAACCCCACCTTTCTCTAGTGTTGCCAGTTATTTAGACAAAGTGCAGGGAGAGAGATTACTATTCTACATCCCTTTGCCAGCTGAGAGACACACAACCTAGTTACAAGGTACTGGCAGGAGTTGACACCATCACTCTTAAAAGGAGAAAATTGATTTTTCAATCTAACAGTGAATCACAAAGAAGCAGCAATCTAACCAGGGCTACCTTACGCTCTTGTGTCCAGCAGAAACCATTGACTGGGTTCAGTGGATGGGGTTTTGAGGGATGGGGAGTAAGTGTAAAAACAAGAATTGGTGTCAAAGATTAAGATCCTAGTGCAAGCAAAATGCTTTGTCCTAACCACTGTAATCTATATTTCACAAGAGATAATATGAGTTTCACTTGCCGACAGCTGTATTGCAAAAAGGCAGACAATGCACAATACCATGAATAAATTAGAAAAAATGAACAAAATTACCATGTTTGTTCCTTTTTCTCCCATGCTCAATCCTAAATCAGACATTCATTCTGATCTTACTTTCTGAAGTATCAGACTTAATATCAGAGAATGGATATAAACTTTGAACAAAAATCTAGCTGGCATTCACTCTGCATCAGTGACCAGGCGCAGCTGCAGACTACTCCTCCATCTGACATGAATGAAGGAAGTGCTACTAAGAGTTTATTCTACAGGCTCTGCATTAGCCTTTCTCGGGGCCTGATCCAAATTATTGGATCTTTCCAAATTATTGGAAAATATTCTGTCAGCTACAATAGACATTTGATTGGGTTACCAGTGAAGAAAAACAGCTATCTGCTTGGATTAAAGAGATAAACATTCTCTGCAATATTTTTTCAGAGAATGAATCAAAGAAAATACAGCTCTCAGCTGAGATGTTTATGTCTGTCTTATGCATCAGCAGACTTGATCATAGTGGAACTTTAATGAGGTATTTGTGCAGAGCAGTTGAAGTTGTCTAATTACAGACTTTTCTAGGAGCATCTTTTGTTCCCAGTGGGACCTGGCCTATTTTCAGAGTAGTCTAGCTGGAAAGAAAGGATTAGTTTACCTGTCTCTATTACTAAAAGCTACCATGACTGAAAGCAGTAGACAGTGCCCCTTTGTACTTGCTGAGAAAATTCTTTCCAATTAGACATTAGGCTCAACTTAATGCTTTAATTGTCGGACACTCAGAATGTGTTTGATTGAAGTTCAGCTGTAAGAAGAGATGCAGCTGACAGAAGTTTGTGGGCTCATTGAAATTTAAAAAAAAACACACAAACTTCTGTTACACTCAGGCAAGAAAATTTGCAAGTTTTATCTGAGTATATTATGACATTCCATGTCTTCACAAATAAAGAGGACACCATAGAGTGAAGACATCATGGTAATGCAACTTTCTTTCCTATACACAGAATGTTGACCATCTTACAGGCCACTAATTTTGCTGGGAGTACTATAATTGGGCCAAATAACTGGGTAAGGCACCCACAAGAGAAGCTTCTGAAAAAAGAATTGAACATAGAGCTAGGTAGCTGAACTCTGACTTTTATGTGGAAGGGATGAGATGTCTTAAGAGTATTCAAAACGACCATCAACCCAAAAAGGGTTGCTTACAAGAGGGAATAGTAGACCAAGAAATGTATACACATCAAATTTCAAAGAAAGCCAAGTACTTTGTGTGCAATGGCCCTTCCATTAAAATGTTTGCCTTATCCTGACAAGTCTAGGAACCACTTTTGGGAGAAGTAGAAATGAGGGCTTACTTCCTGGTTTGCTCTAAGGACTAGGCTTTTATGTCCAAGAGGGACACCGTCACTGTCCATGTTTCCAAGGAAAGCTGTTGCAACTAGACTCCATAAAGGACTCTTTTCTATGCATGGCTGATCAGGCTCCTCTGGGAACAAGTGAAGCAAATCCCAGTGTTGCAGTGTTCTGTTGGGCAAAGAAACCGGCTTAGTATAAGCTGGACAAGACTGGGGAAGCCTCATAGCTGTATTAACTTAAAAAAAATCCGTCCAGACAAATCAACTTTCCTTCTTAGGAAGTGTGGTTAGCCAGGGTAGAGCAGTACTGTTAAGTGGCTAGAGCTCATCAGGCATTTAGGCTGGCTCAGCAGCTCTTTGGGCATTTCTGTGGGCCCCTGCCCTGTACTCCATCAACATCTCTGAAGGACACAGGCTCAGCTAGAGGTGTTCTGGGCACACACACAAATAGAATCATGGGTTTCTGGAGGGCATTACAACCAGACAGGTTTGGCAGCAGCTGAGTAAGATACTCTGGATATCATAGCTTCAATTCTGCTTAAATCATGCTTTTAATGTTTATGATCTGTGCAAGATTTAGCATGGGATCTTCAAATATTAAGTTTGTATGTTTGATCTAGCTAAGTACCTTCCCCTCAGCAGAGACGGTCACTAGAAGCTGTAACGTTTCTGCTAGAAAGTAGCAAGAAAAAGTCTTGTGAGTATATTTTTTAAGAAGAGATTCTGCATTTATTTCAAATTAACATAGATTTAAATTAAAATTTACCACCCCATAGTAACAGGAATGGGAGCTGAACTATTGTTCATAGGTTTTGAATGTCTGTCACTTTGCAATCGAGTCTGATGTTTGCAATCTACAAGCATGATACTGCAACTTTTGTGTTTGCCAGCGTGGAGGAAGGAGATGGATGAGGAGATACAAATTCAAATCTCCATGGACGTATGTGCATTGAAGAATGAGCAGAGCAGCTCAGCAGAAGGACCAGGAACCATCCAGAGATTAAGTATGGCAATTACAAGACATGTTCACCAGCTATTTTTGAAGCTCTAGGGGAATATCTGATAACAGCCATTTAGCCTGACACATCACTCTCTGGATTTTCCTGCCAGTACAGCCAGTCAAAGCACAGTGGAAAGTTTATAAATGTAGGAGTTAAAAATACCTCTAGCTTAAGAGTTTGATCAGTGCGAGACTGAGGTGTGTGTCTTGTTTGAGGGCTGAGGTGCAATCCCTATACCACACTTGAGCAATACAAGTGCTATGGGCATCCTTCCATAAGTGTACTTTCACCCTTTGCTAAGAGAAGGAGTTTTCCATGTTTGGGAAACATATTCCATGTTTGCTGGCTGCATAGGCTTCTCCAAACCTACGAGGGAATCAGTCACAGGCTATAGCATGGCTGTTGTATCACAGATAGGATTAATAAGAGATTAATTAGAAAAGGTGGTAGCTGTTTATCTAGAGGAGTATACTCACACTTAATTTCATTTTGCATTCTATTTTTCTCTAAAACAATTTATAAGAAGTTGCTTTTAAGTTAGAATATGGAACCAGCCTAACATTAAACTGTGTTTGCCATTGTGTATGGGGAAGATATAGGTTGGAGAACTTGAAGTAAAATCTTCTTTTTTGCCGCAGACCATGTCCCAGCCTTCACTCTCTTCAGCCAACCATTGCCAAAGTGAATTAATGCCCCATTGAAGGCTGCTCCACAGAAATATAGCAGAAGTATTTTTTCATTATTTCTGTGTTACCAACCTACGCCTCCAACAGAAAAGACTGAGGCCCGAAAGAAATGAATAAAGAAGATACCTTCCTTAGAAACACAAGGTACAACACGGCAACAACAGTCTTATCAAACACTCTAGATGTAGTAAAGTAGATTTATATGACCATTGTATTTTACTTTCTCTTTCCAGAAGTACCATGTCCAGAATTGCAGGACCATCTGCTGTGAAGGTTTATAAAAAGACATGTCCTACAAGTTTGTAAAGAATGGTATCTTCAAACCTCCACATTCCTGGAACGCTAATTTCAGAACAAACCTCTTCATAAATTCAAGCTCATACGTGTTCTTAGTAGGACTGAGTAAAGACAGTAAAAGAAAAAATGAGTTTCAGACCATAGCCCAGTGGGCTTTAAAATCTTCACTGCCTTTTGGTCTGCTCAAGGAAGACAGTTCAGATTGTAGACATCTAAATCAGAGTGCCTAAATATAAGTATGATGGTGTCTACATTTTCACTGTAATCAGTATTGACTCTAGCTTGTGAGCCCAATGAGGTACTCAGCTCCCCATGAAGTAAACCTACATTTGGTGAGTTGAATAACTCCCTCGCAGCATCGGTGGATCACATGCAATTGTCTCAGCAAGATCATTGTAGCCTCAAAATATTCCAGGTCTCCCCTCCCTTTACTGGCTTCAGGTCAAAGTAACTTATTTAACTCTGCGAAATTACTTCCAGTGTTGCAAGTTTGAATCAGAAGACCATCAGTTAAACCACATTACAAAGAAAACCTTACTATAATCAGTTAATCTAGTTCTCATGAGTATCATTCATCCAAAGCCATGAAAACTGGTGTAATGGTAAAAAGACATGGAATTCCTAGCATTAGCATAGATTGCACAACAGTGGTAATAAACCCTAAGCACCAATTACTATAAAGAAATCCACTGAACATAGAATTATGTTAATGATAATGAAAGAAATCAGAAAGCTTGGCGTCAACTACAGTGTTTCAATCAGTCTGCAAAACAATATAGCATTAGATAATCAGTACATTATTTCTGATCCACTGAATGAAAGCTGATATCTGCCTAATTATTAAATTGACAGACATGTTTTCATAAACAGAAGCATATTTTTGCAAAGGCCCCTAGCTCGTGGAAAGAATAGTAATATCCTATTTTGTAGCCTGAAGCTGTTTAGGTAAGGAAAGAAATTCCCTGTGTGCTGGCTTTCAAGATTCCTCTGAGGAGACCTAGAAATATCCATCTCTTCTTTACAAGTGATAGTAGGTACACAAGATAGTATACAGAGAAAAATAATCAGGAAGCAGGTTTTCATTGCCACAGAAGTCAGAAAAAACACTGTGCTGGACTTGCTAGAGAACCAAATTCTAAAAGCAAGAGTCTTCATTTGAAAATGGTCACTCCCCAGCAGGACTTTTCACTGTAAATTGCAGTAGTTGTAAAGTCCCAAGCATTTATTTTCAGCTCATATAGAGTACTAAGTGATCTCAGAGATAACCAGGAACAACACATGCACTGATTTAATATGATATATTTTAATTCTTCCCAGAAGAGAAGTAGGAATCCAATATCACTGGCTTATGAAATATAGTCTACATTGAACAGGAGTGCATTTATGCTCAGATAAAATAAGAGCTGTGTGGCAGATTACCAAATTGGAAAGAGTTGTTGAGCTCATATCTCCTGCTACATTGCCGTGTCCTGTGTACGTTCACATCCAGCTCTCCCTGTAGCCAGCACCTCCTCCAAAATTCATTAGGTCTTGTAACATGTTTGTCACTTGTCTGTTCACTCAGTCAGTCCCAGTAGGAGAAATATTTGCAGTAGAGTGTCTTCTGTAATAATCCAGCTGGTGTTTAGAGTCAGCAGACCACTTTTTCCCTTTGCTGCAGAGAGTTCAATTGTGCGCAGGTGGAATTCATCTTACCCAAATATAGTCCACAGAAAGAAATAAGCACTGCTGGGTGAGATTTGTCTACACTATTTTAGGCATTGACCTCAGGATAAGAAGATTTCTGCCATCAAGCACCTATTTCTCTTCACTGACAGTATAGTGAGCCTGTGATGACTCATTCTGACGTAGGAGTCTACATCTGGTCTGATGAATCCTGCCCGGAGTCTCTTGAAGATAAGGGCAAGACCTTGAACTGGGGGCAACCTCCTATGAAGAACAAACATAAAAAGCAAATGTGTGTAGCAGGCTGCAGGCCACATTGCAGGGAGATAAACTACATTGGGACTGAGGCACTTAGCTGCTATTGGTGGGTTTTAAAACAACCCCAATACAAAATGTTCCGTGATTCAGAAATACCTGAGCTTGTTCCTGACACATTTAATCTTGTTCTGGTGCACATTACTGTCCAGGTTGGCGTTACACATCACTAAGTAGAAAGCTTTGCTTCAGCTATTAAAAGGGACTTGTTTAGATTTGATAGTGTCTGATAAAGACAAAAGTCATTAATTTAAAAGGCATCAGCTATTCCTAAATAAGACTTTATGCAGAGAAGAGGTACATAGAAAAGCATGTCATTGAACCTCAGCAACATAGTAGATGGACAATTTACCTGCCTGACAAATTTATCTGATTGGGGACATCTCATTTGTAAAGACCTATATCAATGTTTCCATAGAAATATTTTTTGGTATTCTGGAGAACAAACAACTACATGTTTCAGAATATTTATGAAAATACTATTAAAATGTATTCATGCACCTATTTCAATATAGTTGTTCGGGTTTGGGTTTTTTTAAAAAATCAAAAATCTTTTGGCTTCCATTATATATAACCACAACAATGTCTTTCATGTCTGCCAATTTTTCTCCAATGCTTTTCCGTAGGCTGTGACATTCCCAGCATTCAAGGCTGTCACTAGTGCCAGCAATGAGAGCTGACTGTAGACAAGCCTTTCAGAAGATAAGTTTCTTCCACAGATAACTAAAAAGTATCTCAGCAAGCCAATAACAGATTTGAAACTTAGGAGAATCTTGGCCAGGAAAAGGCTTTAGGACTCATACCCAAATCAAAATAATAACAAAAAGCTTCTGAGGGGAAAAAAATGTATAAGCTGTCCATTTTTTGTTAAACAGGGATGGGTATATTCCCTACATGGTAACATACACAATCTATGTCACAATCTATGCCATAACTACACGGATGTGCGAAAACAGGAAGCATTTCACGCAGGTCAGGAATCATATTTTGTAACTACAATCTGACTTCTGAAAACAGACAAGATTTTCCAAAGAAAAAGTTGTAAATCCTTGTGCTTTTGATGCCGTGATCCTTTGCCTTATTCCAAGGCACAAAGCTACGATATTTTGGAAAGCACAACCTGCAGTCATAAAGCTAGATTCGTCTTCCTACAAAACTTCACCACCAGCTGGATGAAACCCCAGGCATGGCATGGCATAAGGTGTAAAGCTGAAATCTGAATTCAAACACTGAAATGTATTAAAAGTTATATTGAATAGTCAGTTGAATAGTTTAAATGTTTGCATCATTGTACTCCCACACATGGGCACCAATTGGTGCTCTAGTAATAACAGACAAAAAAGGCTGATTTATTTCTTTTCATTTTAATCACAGCACTTTCTTCTCCAACTGTCCAATATGAGCAGCACTTTTCAAAATCAGTGGGTGCTGCTCCTACTTTGTAGCGGAAGCCTCATTTTTAAGGGACTTTTTTAAAGGCTTCTTCGACTGCAGCTATTGGCACACTTTCCTCATAGTGGAGATACCTGATAGAGCCAATACCTTCTTTGCCACAGGCACAATATAGACTATAAGATATTTGGGCAAAGAGTCAAATTTCTCTATTTGCATGTTTGATGAGAGCACTGCACTTCAACTTAATTCCTGAAGCGTTGAGACTGTTACAGTTACTTTTTCAAAAATGGACTATATTCTTATAAATAGCGGGGATGAGCTGCAATCAACTGATATGATTTGCAGAGTTTTGAGTAAAATATTGGACTTGCATGCATAGCTGCATTGAGTGCCCGTTGCCCAAGCATGATCATGACTGTGCATTCAGATATGATCACTTAGCTTTGGATGTATGTAACTGAAGTTTCTTCCACACTCATGAAATGTTGGTGTTTAGTGGTTTAAGACCTTTTTTTCCACTCAGCTTTCTTTGATGTTGGTACTAACATTTAAAATTGGAGTAGCTGAAGCCTTCTAGTAAAAAAATTGTCACTTTTGACTGCTAGGAAGCAGTAAGTATGCAGGGAAAAAATAACCATGCAATATAGAGCAACTACATGAGCTTTTACTTGTTTAAATCCAAGTGGCATTTTGTGCGTGAGTTTCACATGTAAAGTGCCATCGTTGAGTCTCCAGGGTGCTTTAAAGCCACCCACTCAGTCTGCTGTCTGTGGTGTGTTTCCCTAGCAGAAGTCTTCTATGCTGGTCTTTAGCATACATGACCACTTGAAAATTACTTTTCTGTGATTTTCCTTCCCTTTATTCCATGCTTTACTGGCAGTCAGCAGGTTCCTGCTTACTTTCTGGTTTAGAAAAAAAGAAGAGATGAGAGAGAAGAAGTGATAAGAGAGAAGGGTGAAGGAAGAAAGAAGTGAGAAGGAAAAAGAAGAAAGAAGAAGGAAAAGGAAAAAATAATTTTATGAATAATTATTAAGATCTGAATCTAGCTGCATTTTCATCTTTTACATTAAAAAACCACGATTCTATACATGACTAGAGTGTGACTCCAAGGTGTGGAGTTGGGTACTGATGTCTCAATATTTTCCCTTAGAAAATTGAATTGAATGAATTCAGTACAATACAATATTGCAACATTCATTTTCCGTCATCTTTCATATTTTTGCTTCCCTGAAAAGAGAAAATGATTCTGTAGAGCTGAATCCAAATACAAGACAAATGTATTTATTGCATTTGCTTTACAGCTATACAGGTAAATTACTTTCAATGCCCATGTAACCAGAAGTGATTTGTTTAAATGGAAAATCCTTTGTGCTTTTCTCTGAGACAAGAAAATGTATCTCTGAACACATGCTGAAGTAAGAGATAATTGAAGCACAATAACATGTCCCATTTCCTGAACAGGCGGTGCTCTTTTATGTACTTACAAACATTTGATATTTCAGAAGTGTATGAAGTCCTAATTCATGGGTTTTTTAATAACACTTCCCAAGAAGCAACATCTTTTAAAGAAGCTTTTAAAAGAAGTTGAGCCTCACTTGACAAAAGCAGAAAGCCACTATGAACTGTTTCAAGAGCTAAGTTGTAAGTCTCCAGCTCTCAAAAACTGAAATATCTGTGATCATGAGTTGATCCTACTGGCTCCAAGAATTCACATTGGGCAGTACAGAAGAGCAGAGCAATCAGCCCAGCACTCAACCAACTGTCTACGTCTTCAGCAGCCACAACCCTGTCAGCCCAGCCCTGTTCCAAGGCAACTGCTTCATCAAGAAGCAGTATAAATTAGTCCAATATAATACAATTCTAACACAGCTCTACTTCTTTCAAGACTCAAATTATTATCTTTGCATGCTAGTTCACTTCAAACTCACTTGGACATCACGTTAATTACTGTAGACATAGTCTTTGGGTTTTAGAAACCACAACCAAATAAATATCAGCATTTACACAGACACTTAGACCCCTCAATGCCTTTAAAATCCATCTCTGAGACTTTTGCCAGTTGCTCGTGGTAGTTGGTTCTGCTTCCACGCCAGCAGCAGTGTTAACTAGCTCCTACGGGTGTGTGTATCAGCTGCTATCAGGTCAGAGTTGTGCCATTCCCAGAAGATACTCAGGGCAGTTCAAATTGTGTGCCAGCCTTCTTTCCCAGGGAAAAATCAATGTGAGTGATAATACATTTCATTAATAAAGTTAACGCCCAGAGACCTTATTCAAAATCAAATCATTAGAAATTATATTGATTGCTTTCTGAAAGAGATCAAACCTGAAGAAAACCTTCCAAAGCCTACATTGTGAGATGCTTTTCTACCATATTGAAGAGGTTAATACAAATAAGTTTTGTTATTATACCGTCTGTGTCAAAATGTGATAGGCCTAGAAACAACTCTTGTCAGATGAAAGACAGGAACAGGGTTTTTTTGTTTTCAATAATTCTGGGAAAATGACCTCAGCACTGTAGATTTAAACAGATTAAGAGCTAGCAGTGCAATAAAAACACATCTAGATATTTTTAGTTTTAAAGCTACCCTGGTTAAAAGTGACTTGAGTTTTATGGTCAAACTTTTTTAAGAGGCATGTTCTTGACACATTTTTGAGGACTACATTGAGTAACAATGTAGAAAGGGTAAAATCAGCAGTAACAAACAGTAATATTCCTGATGAAGTATGTAAGGAAAGAAGCAGCTATCTTTGTGTTGAGAAGAATGTGAATTGTTTAGTAATTGTTCCTTTGAGGAAAAAATATAGAGTGAAATAGGAACCACCGCTGTGAAGAAAAAGGCTTTGAACAGTTCAATTGCATTTTTAAATACTTTTACTCTTGGAATATTATGAAAAGACTATTTTACTAATTCAAGATACTCAGGAGGAATGTGAGACAGGTACTGGATTATGTAGAGGCAGGATGACCAAAAGGTAGTTCATTTTGTTCTTTGACAAATATGCAGACAGAAACAGGGAAATATTCAATGAATACATTCTTCAGAAGATAAAAAGACCTGGTTCACCACTCTGTGAGACTAGAAAGCTAATAAACAGCTTTCTGGTGTTATCTTCTGTTTTGTTTAGTCTTCTCTGGAGCTTAATAGTAATCAAATGGCTACAACAATTAACCTTAGTAATAAAAAGGAGAGAGATTAACCTTGAATAAGAGAGAAAAAAAATGGAAAAAAAAGCAGAAAATGCTGAGATAAGTTCAAGCTGGCACTGTGAGCAGGAATCGTAACAGATGACCTCCAGAAGTTATTTGTAACCTAAATTACACTATGCTTCTATAAATTGCATTTCCTGGCTCAGGCTGACCAGGTGGAACTCACGCTGGGGTACTCACGTATGGGGTACTGAGTGGTGCAATCTTAGGCAGTTCACAAGTATTGGCTTTGAGAATTATGGGGGACAGGTGAAAACAGAATCCTTAGAAAACGCATGTTGCATTATCTATTTAAAACAAATAAAAAAGGTTGCAGTAGGAATGCAGAAGTGTCAGAAGTGTAGCCTAGTCAGTCTAACTGCAACACTCCTTGAAATACTCAGCAGCAAAATTACTAGTTTACAAACTCCTAAAAAGCCATCAATAGCAACAGGAATTTCTCAAGGTCAATAGGCGTCGAATAATGGATTTTATTCCAGAATGGATCCAAAACATTTGCAGGAAATGAATGTGATGTGCTGTATTTTTACTTAAAATACCATGAAAAACATATTAATCTGACATTTTTTCAAACCACCTAGAGGAGTGTCCTATAGGTCTGGGGTTCCCAGGCTTGGTTTTCTAAGCTACTACAGCCAGTAATGGCAAAAAGTCCCTGACTCTCTGCTAGGCAGCGTTCAGGTAAAAAGGAGGAATTTTGCTGCCTAAGAGTAAGGTTTTTAAAGTAGCTTGAATACTCTACTAGAGGTACTTATACCGCATTTTCTAAATGACTGCCCTAGCTGAAATTGTTATAAGCTATATACAATTGCCTGAAAACCTTATGCCAAAAATTATCAGTGTTCACTGTCAAACTAGTAGGATGTCCTGTGGCTTTCTGCAAAAATCCAGCTTGCTTCTGGCATTTCTTAGTATTTCCATTAATGACTCATACGAGAGTGGGGGGTGCTCTTTATGCAATTTGTATACAATCTGAAGTTTAATGTGAGTTGCAAGCTCTCTGGATGTAGAATTAAAAGGAAAGAAATATCTCAATTATCTGGAGTCACAGTCTGAAATAAATAGGATGCAATTCAGCAAGGACAGGTAAAAGGTAAGAATAATCAGCTGCCCAAATAGAAGATGGGAAAGGACTTGATAAACATTAAGTTTTAGAGACCAGTGTCAGACCTGCAAAGTGAACAAGTTTATAGTGTCATACAGCTGCACTGTATCTACATATGTCCTTCTAGCATACAAAAGCAGGTGGGTTTTATGTGAGACATGAAGCAATCCTCACCTTCCTTCAAGCTCTGGCATAGCCTCAGCAGGAATTCTGTCTCTCATCTGGAATATTGTAATTAAATACAGATGGGAAGCAATCAGCATGTCAATAAGAGAGCAACAAGGATAATCAGAGCCCAAGGAAACATGGTTTGCAGGGGCAGCTGGGAGAAATGCAGCTGGTTAGCTTAGAGAAGACTGAGAGGAAACAGTCTTTTACGTATCTTGGGATAAGGCTGTTGCAATTACTTTGAGGGCATTTCCTGATGAGGGATGTATCTTCCAGGACTCTATAGCACTGTATTTCTGGTAAGCAAAGCAAGTATTCACCTGGGGAGGAATAACTACAGGTACCAGTATGGGTTAGGGGCTGACCTGCTGGAAAGCAGCTCTGCAGAGAGGGACCTGAGAGTCCTGGTGAACAACAGGATGACCATGAGCCAGCAATGTGCCCTTGTGGCCAAGAAGGCCAATGGCATCCTGGGGCGCATCAAGAAGAGTGTGGCAAGCAGGTCCAGGAGGTCATCCTCCCCCTCTACTCTGCCCTGGTGAGGCCACACCTGGAGTACTGTGTCCAATTCTGGGCTCCCCAGTTCAAGAAGGACAAGGAACTGCTGGAGAGGGTACAGCAAAGGTCTACAAAGATGATTAGGTGTCTGGAGCATCTTTCTTACCAGGAAAGGCTGAGGGAGTTGGGTCTTTTTCATCTGGAGAAGAGAAGGCTGAGGGGGGAACTC
The DNA here is from genome assembly GCA_013398295.1 of Chionis minor. NCBI lineage: Eukaryota > Metazoa > Chordata > Aves > Charadriiformes > Chionidae > Chionis > Chionis minor. The sequence goes on along the minus strand of VZSF01002718.1, from coordinate 2,286,885 downwards.
ATCAATGCTTATAAACACTTAAAGGGAGGGGGCCAATCTTTTTTCAGTGTTGCCCAGTGATATGACAAGAAGTAACAGGCACAAACTTGAACACAGAAAGTTCCATCTAAACACGAGGAGGAACTACTTTACTTTGAGGGTGTCAGAGCACTGGAACAGGCTGCCCAGAGAGGTGGTGGAATCTCTGACTCTGGAGACATTCAAAACCTGCCTGGACGCCATCCTGTTCAACCTGATCTAGGTGCTATGGCAGGGGGTTTGAACTAGATGGTCTCCAGAGGTCCCCAACCCCTAACATTCTGTGATATAAGCCAAATTTTAGGTGGGCTTTTAGTGGATCCATTCTGCACAACATAGATGCCTAAGCTGTTGGTACAGCAATGTTTCTCATTACAGTTCACATTAAAAGGTGATCTACCAACTGTTGCAAAATACTAGTGTACGTGCTCAGTTACAAGTGAGTAAGCAAACAGGCTGGTGAATAGCAAATTTTTTCAGTGAAGGTAAAGTGGTGTGTATGGAAAACACCTTTGCTTCACAATGTGACCCACAGATTGTAACTAAAAGAGGACTTATAGTCTGCAAACTTTCTAAGGTTGGTTATGTGGTTATACAGTCAACTGATGGTGGTAGTTGTCTTTGGAGGCCTCCAATTCATTTCAGCTATGTACTTATTAAATTATATGAAATGAAAACTCAGAAGGAGAAAAGGAGGAAAAGGAGAATGAGGCTATTCATGTCAGAGTAAGACGGCACAGACTGAGACCTGCCTGTCTTTTTATAGCAGAGAGTCTCCAGGCTAAATGCTTTCCCTCAACACCTCTGGTCAGCTGCACAGCCCTCTCACCCCCTTTAACTCCAACAGGCTTTTAAACACCTAGTTCATATAGAGACATCCACATGTCAATGTTTTAACCATGATCCTGAAACCTACCCTGAGTTCTTTCAAGCACCTTTGTGGTCCATCCATACCTGTTCTTCTTGACCTTTTCTTGATCTCACCTTCCCAGTACTTTCTCCTGCTCCTTTTGCTTCTCTGCTCCTTTCATGGAGACAAGCTTTCATATGAACAGCCAAAAGCCATCAGCCAGGTACTCCTTGCTCGTGCTATGTCAGATGCTGAAGTAGAGACCCTCACTAAGCTCCAGAAAGGAGCTGAATTACTTAAAAAATGTCTTAAATGAAAGAACCCAGTTACAAATAGACTTCCTTTGCTGAAGGACTTGTGTACTTCAATGGCATGTTTTGCTAGGAATGAAGGTAGTGAGGACGAAGAAGAGCATGCCTGACAGCTGCATATCTGTCCCTTTCCACTGCTGTGGAGAGGGAACGTCTCATAACAATTGCATAGTAAAGAGAGTTCTGTCCCCATCCTGAGTTGTCTGCACTCTGCTAAGACATGTCCTGCCTTTACATGAGAAGCACTTGTTTGCGCTTCCTCTTGCCCAAGCATCAGACAGAATAGTTTTGCCTCCCATCTTTTGTAAAGAAACCACTTGTGGTTTTGTGGATGATGTAGGCTTCTTGCAGGGGAGGATAACAGCAAAACAAAGAAGAACCTGGTCACTGAGTGAAGCATTTAAATTCCAAACATTGTGAGAGAGAACAAAGCGTAAGCAGAAAAGAAAGTGCTCTTGCATTCAGCGTGCATTTTTCTGGAAACCCTCCTCATAACCCTGGGCTTGAATGGTAGCTGAGTAGCAGCACTGTTTGCAGCTGAGAAGCAGCAGTGTTTATTTCCACAGGCAAAAGCTCTTGCTATAGCTGAGGTCTCTTTTTAACTTTTGCAAAAAACATTGTCAGCCAGTATGAAGACATTAACAGAAGGATCAAAGAATGTGCAGAATCATAAATACTGGTGTTCTGGCGGCAAAACAGACAAACTAAAAAGGCCTAACTGCTTCTTTGATGTCCTTGGAAAGTGAACCCAAGAGCTGTGAACCAACTCAACGAGCTGTTCCCCCAAATGTCTGTTTGCAGGCAGTTTGTTTGACTGGCAGTCCAGTATTAATCATAATGAAAGCTGATTACTTTGCAGGCAATAAAGGATACTCTATCACAAAACTGCACACACATACAAAGTTCAGTATTTTTCCTCCATTTATTGGAAAACTTCCTACAAAACGCACATGCAGAAAGGCTCTTGCCTGGCAATCTTGCAAGCTGAAGTGGGAGTCTGTCCATACAGAGGCCTGCTTCAAGAAAACAAACAGAAATGGTCTTGTAGAATGATGTATAAGAATTTTGCATCTGTACTGTGACACAGCAAATCCATACAAAAGCATCTCTCAAACTATCTGAAGGGTATTTCATAAACACATGGTGGGAAAGTAGTTTTCTAAAAGGCTAGTTAGCAATTTTTAAATGGACTCCTTTACCTCCCCACAGGAATATGCCAAGTCAATAATTTGCATATTTGTCAGGGACATACTGGCTTAATTTATCCTTCCAAGGGAAATATGCCTGCCCTTCCATCTCCTTTCCTGCACTGCCTGTGGCAGAGCCTAGAAGATGCATTTCACAAGGCTGACAGACTCCCTGCTGTACAGCCAGATGCCTAACAATCCTAGAAGTCTGAGCTTGACTGGTAGTTGCAGAAATTACAGCTTCCATAAATTTACCTTGCAAGTATTTTGAGTTCAGAATCACTGGGGGATCGTCTTCATTTTGCTTTCAAAGTCAGAGAATATGCTTGACGTGAAGCAAGAACTTGGGTATTCTCCACCCCATAAACCTTCCAGTGCAGATGAATACCATCTTTGTCACAACAGAAAACCAAGTAGGGGATCTGAGGTTTAGACCTATCCAACTGATCAGGGCCATTACATATCAATAGGCAACTGAGGACAAGTAGATACCAGAACAGTTTGCTCCAGGAGGTAGCAGAATCTTCCACACAGGAGATTTTTTAAGAACAGGGGAGACTCACATTTGTTAGTAATGATCTAGGAACAGCTGAGCTTGCTATAAGGCAGGGCATGGGTGACCTGACCCCTGCAAGCTCTTCTGAGCCACATTACTTTTATTCCAGGTCACTGGACAGAGCAGCGTCTTGTTCCATCTCAGATCTCTGGACAATGTTTACATCTCCTGCATTTGAAGCTCTTGAGATCCAGGCAGCTTTTAAGCACATTATTTCCAAAGCAACCCTTCAGAAAAGGGTGGACGGGTCAAGTGACCAGATTGCAGAGGAAAAGCAGTGTGCAACTCTTCAGCAAATTCTTGCATTAGCACTTTGCTCCCTCCTCCAGTGGAATAAATCTGCTCTGCTTGCCAGGAACCTACAAATGAGAAAAACGCAAGCAATTTAAATGGAGGAGTTGTGATAAGAAAGGACTGAGGCTGCAGGGTCAGCTGCCTCAAAAATATATAAACAAATGCCCTGCCAGCTATTAATGAGAGCAGGTCTGAGGAGGCTAAAGTGTTTAGGTCTTTCACACCTAGATATTGATGACTGAGTGCTCTATACCATGTTTAAATGATATGAAGCTGAAGAATGTATGCCTCCTCCTGAGGGTGCAACCTGCAGCATACTCACACTAAGGTCAGTAGGCTCAGAATAGATCAAATGGGCAAAATGCCAAAGGCTCTGCCTACAAGGCCAATACAGCCCCAAGAACAGCTCCCCACACTCAGTCACTTTAGCCCTCTTTTTCTGGGAGCCCTCATATGCAAGAGGAGAGTGGGAAATGGGCTGGATAAAGTCATCTAGCAGCCCACTGTCTGCCACCTTTTCTGCCTGCTACCTCTTTCACATACTAACAAGAAGTGGCCAGAAGAGACCTCATCCCAAGACAGATGGGCATATATTTATGTGATGGGAGGATGCACGTGTTCAAATAATTGTGTCTTCCTATGAAATGTTTATAATTTGGTTATAGAAGAGGTCCAGTGAACTCAGTGGAGAAGTAGGAACCTAACAAGTAAAGACCTTAAATATTTAGTTGAAACTGGACCATTTCCTTTTCTTTATTGTAAGAAAGCTCCTCATTCATGTTAGTAGTAGTTTGTTCTTTACTGTTATATATAGCAACCTGTACTTCCTCCCTCAGCTAATTTCTACTAGTACGCCAATTTTTCACCCTTAGGGCCCAATTCTGATTACCTGCATACTGATTCTACATGGCTGTGTAACAACATTGGCTCTAACGCAATAGCTCTCTATTCATTGTGGTGTAAGCAAGATAAGAATCTGGCCCTCAAAGCACGATTTAAGCTTGACCTGGATGATTCATGCCTTTGAGATCTCAAAATGAGATTACTGCAAAGTGCTTTATAGTGGGCTGCCAAAAGGGCTAATCCATTCCCTGAAGCTAATGCACAATACAGTGACTTGATTGTTATCAGAGGTGGGCAGAGAGGGATCTGCCTACTCACTACTTGTCTGTCAGTATTTGCTGCTTTTTGGTGCCTAGAAAAGGCCTACAGTTCTGCTTTTAGCTTTTAAAGCTATTAACAGGCTGGAAATTGATGTTGCCAAGGATATCTGTAAATGTGCCTTAGGGACTCATAAATACTTTATAATATTGAATTGTTTCTGCTTTTGCTAGCCACAGGAATCCTATCAGACTGACGAGGGTAATTTCCAGTGACTTCTGTCAAACTAAACATGAGAACAAAATGGTGGATGCTTTCATGCCCTTCACTTGGACCACCTCCGTGAATGGCATGGTATGAATAGGCCGGTCATAGAATCATAGAACTATAGAATCATAGAATCATAGAATGTTCAAGGTCATGAGCTGCCTTTGTGACCAGAAGCCCTCCATCAGTCTTTCATGATCAGGTTTAAATTAATTTGAACTTGGATCTTCCCATGTGAATTTTCTTCTTTTGCTACAAAATTGAGAGCAATTCTATGCTAGTAAAGTTCTTCTCACATTTCATTTTTTTCTGACAAATGAGGATCAAAACACAAGCTCACATAACTTTGCATCGCACTTGCATGACTCCAGGCAGGCTTTGCAATACGCTCCGCAGAGGCAGAAAGTGCAGCAGAGGTGTGTTTCTGCCTGTGGCATGATTTGCCCAGAAATCCTTTCCTTTGAGTCCAGAAGTGCAGCAGACAGCCCCTCTACCCCTGTGCAATGGCATAAGGCTGAATGTAGCTATGAAAGCACTGGGAAGCACATAAGAAAAAAGATAAATCGAAGTATTTGCTGCAATACCGAACACAAGTACAGTGCTAGACACAGGAGACAGGAAGGTAGGTAGAGATTTGCAGAGCTATTGTAGCGCACTGAATTTTCCCCACAGCGCACATGATGATTTTCTGGGAAGCTTAAATTAGTATGCGTTTTGTCAGCCCACATTCTTTAATAATGTCTTTTTTAATAGGGACAGCTGGATCCAAGGCAATCCCATCAATCAACACTGTCAGCTGTGGCTACGGTATTTACACCATTGATTCTTGTCTGCAGTTGCAGAGCTCACAACTTTGGAATTACACACCTAGTTTCAGGCTTCCAAATTTGAAATGTTTGATGGCTGGAGATTGGTGAGATTTGTTGTCATTAGCAGGATCTAAGAACAGTCTTGGTTGCCAACTCCTGGACATATCTTCAATTCTCCTGCACTCGAGTGAGGCAATCAACTGACACCCCTTAAAAAGCGGCTCCAATCCTTACACTAAATGAGAATTTGCTTATAAAGGCTGACAATTGCAAGTGTTAATGGTTACATTAGCCCTCAGTGGAAAATATTAGCAGTGAAGTGTAAGTACAATATATTCCCATGATTAAAAGTCAGCAAAAAACCTACCTATTTTTATTTCCATTTCATGTATAACTGAATTTGGGAAAATAAGATGATATTGTCATACCAGTGATAATGCCAAGCATGTAAGCTTACTTTTCTTTCACATCCATTGCTATTTTTCCTACTTCAGTGTTCAATTTGTTGCATTTTATTAGCAAAGTACAAATCCTAAATTATTTTGATTATAATCTCCACTTTTAATTAATTTTTAATCATGGCATACCTTGCTCCTGTTATGAAATAAGGATATTGTGGCACAAACTGTGGAAGCCAGTAAGTAAAGCCACATCATTTGCTTCCTTAGAAACATTCATGGTGAAGTTTTCTTCAAAAAGCAATTAAAAGGGTGCTATTTATTTATTTGCTTACAGAATCAGGTGTTGGATCATGCTATGGTCTTAAAAGTCCCAACAACAATTTGTCATTCCCCTCTATTTGGCATTGATCAGGCTGCACTCCACACTCTGTGCCCATCTTGGGGCTCCCAGTACAAGAGGGAGCTCCACAAACTGGGGCCGGTTGTGCTGTAGGCAGCCTGGGGGCTAGAGCATGATGCACAAGGCAAGGCTAAGACAACTCGCCCTCTTCAGCCTGGCCAGGAGCAGTTCTGGTTGCTGGGTTCAACTACCTAATAAGGGGTTAAAGAAAAGACAGAGCCAGCTTCTTCCCAGAGGTGCACAGCAGCAGGACAGGAGGCAAAGGTGGCAAGATGCAAAAAAGGCAAACTCCAGCTAGATATGCGGAGAGAAAATCCACAAGGAAGGAGATTAAGTGTGGAAACAAGATGTGAAAGAGGCTGTGGAAAATCCAGCCTTGGAAATACTCAAAACTCAGCTGGATGAAACCATGAACCATCAGACCTAACTCTGAAGTTAGCCTTGCTCTGAGTAGGGTGCTGGAGTAGGTGACTGCATGGGTCCCTTCTGACCTAAATTACTGTATGACTGTATATCTGACCTTTTTTATTTAATTGCTCTTTGAGATCACCATATTGAATAAAAAGCAAGAAGTGACATGCATCTGTCTGGAAAGCAATTACTGTTAATGAAATTAACACCTTTCATGTAAGGAGCATGAATGGAGAACACAAATGTACGCATGTATGCATGCACACACCTTACTGAAAATGGAAACAGGGGAAAAAAACTATGTATTTTCAAAAGCCAACAAAAAAGTCTTGTGATTTCATCAAATTCTAGCAAGAATGTAAAGGACCTTGATCAGAACTATCATCATTTTGCTTTGTCAAATCCTCAGATGATCTGTGAGACTAAGGAGAAGTCACGTCCCAAAATTAAGAGTCCAGACAAAGAACTATACAACTTTGAAGGTATATGAGGGATTGCTGGAGGCCTAAGATTATCTCCAAAATGTTATTTTAAGGTGTTTCAGAACTTTTAGGCTATATCACTTTATTTGTTAACCTCCTCCTCCCTTCCCCTCCCAACTTTCACTGTGCATTTGCCTGTGGAAGCTCTACCTTAGTTGTTTTGCAGAAGTGTGCTTGTGTCCATGTCTGCAAACAGTGAATGCATGGCTCCCCGAAGAATGAATCGCCTGCAAAAAGCTATGACTAGAACAGCACTGAGTTTAGGAGTCCCAGAAATAGCCAAGGTCTTCCTAAGAAACAAGAGACAAGGAAAAATACAACACAGAGGGAATGGCAAAATGTAGGGTTGTGAGAAGATCCATGGCATCTCAGACCAACAATTTTGTTTTCTATAGATGTTCTCTTTCACCCTCCTCCAAAAGAATTTTGAGAATTCACTGCGTAATAACTAGCTCCAAGGCCTAGATGGCATTTAGAGGTTTTAAAATATTCCATTTCTTATAAAGGTGGTTTGCAGTTTCTCTTTCTTCATGCTCTAACTATTTCCCAATGGAAGCACAAACTCTCACAGAATGGGAGGACTTGAGGGACTCTTGCATAAGCCCATCACATGGATGGATTTTTTTTTTCTCTGACACCTTTCACATAAGACTCCATGAAAAGAGTTCAAAAATACCCAAATGTATGAAAACTTTAGCTAGACTGACAGAAACAGCACTTCTCAGTTCTTCCCTAAATTTAGCTAGCAAGAACTTTAAAAGCAGTGACTCTTCATAGAAAACTTTCATGATGTTCTCACGGCCTCTTCTGATGAACCACACAACGATGGACTAAGCTGTGCTCTGCCCTTCAATGACAATGCACAAGACACAAGATTTTTCAGGCAGTGCCATGTGTCCCAGGTACTGAGGAAATAACATTGCTCTGGTTTGTGATGTCTCAGAACCACTTGGACTTTTTCCTGTTCTTTTCCAACAGCTCTTGAAAGGATTTTTCCAGGTTCCTAGAAGTATTTTTGCATCTCAGGCACACTTCTCAGATATCCTCCCACTCTGAAGCTATTTCTTGTACCAGACTCTGTACTTTCCCTCCTGAAATTCCCCCACTTTCTGCAGATGGGATTTTCCTGTAAAAAAGGCTCTTTCATGCCTCAGGAAAGGTTAAAGACTTACCATGCATCAGCTGGGCTGGGGTAGCTTTTACATGCATGTTTCTAGCTTGTGCTAAACACAGGAGAGCTCAGCAGAGCTCAATGCCTGTTCAGTCATACCTCGCTTCACTCGCCATGGGTTAAGCACACGCATGCAATTACTGATAAAATCTTAATCTCATCATCTGCCAGTCCTCAGAGAAAATATTGCTGACCTGCACATTGGTTTATAAGTAAAGATTTGGACCAGCATGAGCGCTTGGCTTGCACTGGGGAGAAAGCCAGTACACTGAAATCATTACAGCTATTCACGTGAGCTACAGCTTGCCAGCCTGAGCAAGGGGTTCATCGCAGGGACTCCGATCAGTCATCATAATCAGTCTCTTCAAGAGCAACCTGGTGACAAGCAACGTTTTTGCAGATCTGATTTCCTATTGAAATGCAATATGTTGCCATCTGCTTGCCAGATTTTTACAGCTATGCAAACATACTTTGTATCTAAAAAACATTAATTTACTTTTTCACTGTCCTTGCACTTTAAAGTACCAAAGATGACTTACGGGCATCTGACATTTTTCCTTGATAGAGAAGATTTAGCAACAACTTTAGTTGGTGGACTTAAAAAAACTCACAAAACTCCAGTCTCTCTCTGTGTGCCTTGTATTTAATCCAACATCCTTGTGGAGAGATTTTTACATTGATAGAGGTGAAGGTAACTGTTGTTTAATAACTACTGAAGGAGCTGTAGGCTATATGTTTCTTTTAGGTCCAGGGGACCATATATTCAACATAGCTAAGAAGAGGTACTTGAAGCTGTTCTGAAAGTTAACGGGTTTGAACTCTTCAACTCACTGGGTCTCCACTGGGACTCCAACCCCATACCTCCATTGACAAGAACTAGGAGGTGCATGAGATAAATACAAATACGTAGAATGCAAATCCAGTGCCCAGATTTTCTTCTGGGGTGAAGCTATAATTATGCCTTTCTGATTAAAAGAAAGCCTGCAGTAGCCAAACACCAATATTAGCTTGAACAACCTAATGACTTCTCCAGCATGTGTCATTTGATAGCAATCTTCAACAGACCACTGATGACACAGATCTTTTTTATTGGGAGTGATAAAAAATCCTGTTCCAGCAGATTTACTTTTCCATACCAAGCCATGATCCAACTGCTTCCCAGCCACCCATGTAAGTAAAATGAGGCTCCACTGTTGTACTTATTTAGCTCCTAATATTTTCAGGCTGAAAAAAACAGACCACCATAACCAATGGCAAAATTTACATAATGCTTATTCTTTCCAAACCAGCCTGCCTGCCTTATATTGCATATATGCCCTGTCTGTGTTTACTACCATAATGAACAGTATCTCCTCCAGTGTAAAGATATAATGACACATAAGCATAAGCATGCCCTTCTATTGTACTTCTACAGATAAAAATTATCTCTATATTTTACTTAGGAAACAACCCTGTCTTCACCTAGGGAATCAGAAAGTTCTAATAGATCTGAAGTTCATAAATAAACTGTTGGTAATTTTAAATTGAAAGTACTTGTTCTGTGATAAAAGTGGCTGGGATTCACACCTATGCAAGTAGCTATCAACACATGGACAATAGTTCTCACCTTTTCAAACTTCACTAACAATTCCTGTTTACTTGTGCATGGTTATCTGAGCAGAAAGCCATGAAAAAATAATCCCCAGTGGCTTGGGGGGTTGGAACTAGATGATCTTTAAGGTCCCTTCCAGACCAAACCATTCTATGATTCTATGATTCTATTCAATCCCTAAATGGCTTGAACATACACAGTATGTGTATGCGGCAGGCCCCTTGCTGCATTTGCTTCCAAAGCATCAAGTTTATGTTCTGGAAATATACTCATTTTCCATCATACGAAAAATCTGGGAAAAATCAGAAGTATGGAGCTGAAGTGGGCTAGTTTTTTCCTTCTTTCCCATACCCTATAATAACCCAGCAATAAAATAAAAGCAGTATTATGCAGGGTGACCCAAAGGTCATATGGCAATAAAGGCAATTAATTAAATGGCAATCAAGGCTTCAAGTTACAAAGCAGGTATGTCAAAGGCTTTGAGCTTCTCCAAAGGACAGAAAACATTCAGTAACGCTCTATCGGTACAATTTCGAGCATCACAAGCACTTTCTCTGAGGAATTTACACAAAGAAAAACTTAGCAATTAACTAAATATTCAAAGAAAGTGATTTTAAAAGTCAGTCAAATCCTAAACATTTATTAATTACACTGAACCTCAAGTTCAGTGTTGAACCTCAAGTGTTGAACCTCCAGGTTGAACCTCAAGTGATGATAGCACATTTTACCTCCCTTAAGCAGATTCTGAAGTTAGCTAATCAATAGTCAAGCAAACCTCCAATTTGTTTCATAAATAGAAATGTATTTACCCACTTTGCAGAGCACAAGCAAAAAGTGACATTCCCAGAAAGTGGGTAGGTTGAAATACTGCAACTCCTGGTAACAAGAAGTTTGAAATTCTGCTAGCTGAATGAGTAAGATAACCTTGCGTGATTTGATTTCTAGAGGTAGTAACTGTCTGATTTCTTTCCCTGCAACGGATTAATCTGAACATAATATTTTTGCCAATTTTTCTACTGTAGAAACCGGAAAAAAAGAAAAGCCAAGAACGGACTCTTTTGGGGGAAAAGAGAGGAAGTATTGCAAGAAATATGATTAAAGGCAGAGTGGAAATTTTAGAGACAGATTAAATTATGACTGTATTTCCTCAGGGGATTTTCTTCAATAACAGACAAGTAAAAAGTTTCACTCTGGGCCTGACTCTCTGCTGTCTAACAGCCTAAAAATTTATATTTGGACAAAATAAATGCAAAATGCCACCATTTAAATTTGATGTTATTTTAAAACCTCACAGATGGAAGCAATTCCACAAAATATAAAGCAATTTGGAAACAAAAGCTGCTGTTTTACATCCCCAAGTGAGCATCCAGGCAGACTCACCCAAAAGATGATGCTGGATTTAACCAGACTACCCAATAGAGAGACAACCTTTACACCAGAGAAAATTCATTTCCACAAAGTATTTTAATCAGATTTTAAAGGAACCAAAGCCACAAAGCAGGACTCCCCATGGCAGAAAGGGCAAAGGGTTCCCCTGTACTGGGCAGTTAATCCAAGAAGAAATGCCAGAGGAGGGAACTCATTTCAGGATCCTGCCACAAAGTGGAGAGCTTTGAAAAGCCATCAGGTGTGGTCAGCCACAGTGGAAGGAAACCATCGTTTGCCGCCTGTGAGTGTGTGGATGCACAGAACAAAACTTTTTGTAGTAGCTGGAGAAATACGGCACCTTCTGTATGCCCATTTGAGACTCTGCTAAGTTCTTTGCACAGTAAAGCACTGAGGATCGTGTCAGCACATCTGCACTTTGTACTCACCTTGCAATTTTCCAGCTCACTTCCTACTTGGCTTGGAAGCTTGCCTGGAGCATAGGACACCAGCAAGCATCATTTGGATCGTACTGTTTGGCTTTGTTGTAGACAGTTAGTTTTAAAGTTTATCATACACCTGCCATGGTTTTGCAGGCTTATGCTGCTACTCACGTTCACCATGGTGGGAAGGAAAAAGAGAAGTCTTCTCCTAGCCCAGCCATGTTTGAGAGTTTTCTATTCTTCTCAAGACTCTCATCCTGAAAGAGATCCCCGTTTGTCTTTTCTCACCAGAATGGCTGAGCATCAGGAAACAATAACCAACATAACCTTCATCTGTCTATGGGCAGGTCCTCACCTCCAGCCCTTCTGTGACTCCTACTTTCCATCTGCACTTCCCCCTTTTTTATCTACCCCAAATCTTTCTCATTCGTAAAGTATACAACAAAGTATATGTGTAGGAAGGGTATGGTATAGCTCCCAATGTAACATGCCACCTGCAGGCAAGCTGCCTGCCCCAGCATCAAACTACAGCCTCCCTCCAGTCACTGCAGACACCTGCCAAAGGTGGGTTATTGTGGCCTGGTACCAAGGCATGCAGGCAAAAAAGGTCAAAAATGACCAATATGGATCCCCCAAGACCGAGACGAGGCTCTGAGGTTCACCAGAGGAAAAGGGGGAAATATCACCTTTGAAGCCATGCAAACTGAGAGCAATAACTGATTTTTTTTCTCTCTCTCTCATCAACTGCACAAGGTCCACATCTGCATTGGCCGGACCTGCAAAGACACTTCATTTACCTACCACTTGGTACCTAAGAGAGGTGGAAGATCCTGCCAAGCCCTCTTGCAGCTCTCCAAGCTCCCCTTGTGGGACCAGACAGCTCAGTGTGGAGGGTGTTTGCAAGGTGAGAAGCAGAAGGACTGAAGCAAAAATTGTGAGTTTTTGCTGAGCTAAGCCTCTGCATCACCTACAGAAGGGAGGATGGGGGGATAGGCAGCTGATGATGCTTCTGGAAAGCTTCCCCTTTTCATTTTGCCACAGGCATGTGTAAATCTTCTTCTGCTGGTGGCAGGGGCTATGGGGAAACTCCTCCAACTGGGAGCAGCAAAAACAAAAATGTTCCCTCCGCAGAGCACCCAAACCCCACCTCTCTTGTCCTTCTTTTGAACACACGAGCCAAGGAGAGGTTGTTACCCTGCTGCTCTGGTCTGACAGATCCTCAAGGGCATCCAAAACCTACATTGTGGCTGGACAACCCTCGGTCCATCTCCTCATGGCTGCATGACATCCTGCTCCAGACAGAGCTGGTTTTCCTCCACTCCTTTTATCAGCAACTTCACCTGCCTTCAGTGCCTCATACCATCAGTTCTGGAAAAAATAAAGATCACTTTGTTCAACCACAGTGATATTTCTGTGAACTATTTATAAATCTGTATATGGGTATAAGTGGCTGTAAATAGCCAGTGCCACAAACACAGATGAGCTGCATCTCTGGCTGAAAACAAGGGCTTTCCTCTAACCAGCAACCTGAAGTCAATGCTTTCAATTTCCTAAGTGCCTTTATTTATTGTAGATGCATAACCAACTCAAAGATCCCAAATGCTTTTATTTTGTTGGTATCCTAAACCATGCCTGATCCGCAGCACACCTCAAATTTCAGTGCAATACAGAAGGATGAGTCAATAGATGTTCATTAGCACAAATAAATCTATTAGCACAAGTAAATGCCTTCTTTTTTTTATTTGGATTAACATGGAGAACAAAGAGAAGTCAATCAAAACTGCTTTCAGAAAGGCATAGTACATTCAATTAGTCTTTACTGAAATCAGGTGTCACACAACATTGAAGACTGTTATTTTTTGTGAAAAAAAAATTTATGAGGAAATCAGTGTGACTGCTCTGCAAAGCAGTCACTAGTCTCAGCCATACAAACATTCAATTTGGCCTTTGCTAATTAAACAGCTTGGCCATCTTCAGCTCTGAGGTTTTTCACCAACAAACCCTGAATATACTCCAGACCAACGTGATTATAACTGTCACAGTTACAGATGGGAGGAGGGAGTGAAACAAGTCCCAGGCAGTAAAAAGACACTTCCCAAGCTGAAGGTGAGTCTCATAATAAAGCCATATGTCATGTAGCAAAAGCACATGGAGCAAAGCTATAGGGAATCAAGCAGAGCATGAAGATTTAGCCTTTTTTAAATTTTTTTTACCCCACATAAAACACAAGGCACCCCTGCTGTATGCCTTAGGTGGAGATCAGCTGGGAGAGGGCATCCTGCCAGCAGCATGAAGCATTATGACTGTCCCTGAGCTTCCCACACCCAGAATTAGGTGACAGTTTCTCCTTTCCCAGCACAGATGTTGTACAGAACACTTATTTTTCCCAGCAGTATTGATCAGGAGCTTCCTACCTTGCTGCTCATGTCTGTCTTCCAAATGTAGGTTACACTATGACCCCGCAGCTGTGCTGAATTCTGTAATGATATTCTCTAACAGCTCAGAGATTTAATAGAAAATTTAATTTGGATAGCCAGAGATATGCAATATCTAACAGACAAAAAATGTGCTAAGACACAGGGTGGTGGTGCAGAGGCAAAGAAATTTGCCTCCCACTGAATGGCCATAGGGACTGCCAAGGAAAAGCCACCCCAAACACCTTGCAAATTACCAAACTCTATAGCACTCACACCCAAAATCAAACCCTTCACTGTTGATCCCACTTCACTGTGGTTATTTGACCAAGATAATTTTAATTAGTTAGCAGTAGCACATAAGGAGTGAGCAAGACCTTACTATGCTCCTCCACAGCCCTGCAGTAGGCTCTGCTCATGTCTCTAGCAAAACCACCTCTATAACCCTGAATTTTAGAGGATGCTACAAGGCTGTTGTATAACCCTCAGCCTCATGACTGCAAAACCCTAAAAGACAATAAGATAACCTGCCTAAAAAGTATTGCGATCCCTCTTTTTAATTGTCTTCTCAAAGTAGCTGCAGAAAGTACAAAATACATATTACCTGACACAGGATGAAGTCTCAAAAACATGTTTATTCACACCAGAGCTGGCCTTAGATGATGCCGTGTCTCAGGAGAGGTGAAGTGAGATTCCCCACATGAAAACAGCTGCCTCTCTTTCGCAGCCCCATATGCCAGTTTATTCGTTAATATTTTTGAAAATACCATAGCCTCCATTAGAAGTCTTAGCCAGGAAACCTTACTTCAGCTGCTCTCCTTTCTGCATTTGGTATCAGGGAGAACCATTCTGAGATAAAAGGAAGAGTACATTAATATGTATCTGAGAGAAAACCAATAGACAAGATCCTTATTAATCAAAGTCAATGAAGCTACACAGTTGAGAATGTGATCCAGTGTTTACAAACATACATTTTGCAGTCAGACTGGTTTTGTGCAGTTTTTCCTCCAGAAATGCTATTCCCATACTTCTTCATTTATTCTGCTAATGAGTTTAACTAGGTATTTAGTGACACGATTTATAGAAAGAAAAATAAATGGCATTGCTTTCTCAGCTTTGTGTGAAAAGGAGCTGTCATACTTCAGAGAAACAAATAGAATTTGTCCGCCCACAGATAGGAGATTCCTAAAACTAATTAAATGGGTTGCTTATCTCATATTTGAAATTCAGGCTTCATCTTTCAAAATGAGAGGTTTGGTGGGGAAAGAATATTGCAATCTATCAGCTATATATATATAAGTGGATGAATTAATCTTTGGATGTCTCCCAGAGAAACTGAGGTTTTTGTGTTGTCTACGGAATACAGAGAGTAACCAGAAATGGTTATGATTTGGCCTTCTTCAACATGACCTTGTTCAAGACCTCTTTGAGAGATAACACTTTTCTAAGGTCACTCAGCTCTTATTTACTTTATCTGTCCTAATCCTGGAAACTGCGTTGTATTGAATTCAAATATCAGGCTTTTTTAGTTGGCAAATGTCTGATCATCTTTATCCTACTATGAGAACCAGGAGAAGCATGACCAAAGACACTAAATTAAAGCCAAAGAAGTATGTATATTTAGCCAGTGTTAGGAAGAACTAAGACCATAGCTCAAAAGCCTGCAGAAAACTTAGAATAGTAAACAAGTGAGAGCTTAAATAAGAATTAGAAAAGGAAAAATTTCTAAGGGAATTGGGAGAAATTGAACTGTAAGCAACACACTAATGTCATTTTTTTGTTCTTTTATTTCCTGGGATCTCTTTCTGGTACCTGGTACTGTCTATTGACAGGAGTAAGTTACTATAGTAGATAGAGTCCAGGTTTTAATGTGGTGTTGAAATTCTTGTATATTTTAGAGTGACCGAGAGAGCCTTCTAAACTGCCTAAACTCTGAACAATTCTTAACATCTTGTTCTGCTCCTCAGGGCTTCCATCACTGCTTTAGCAATTGAAGTGCACTGCTGGTACAGAGATTGGATCAAAACTCCTAACTGTTATGAGCGTGCCTTCTTTGTTCAGGTTTGAGCACCAGGTTTTCATCTCCCTGTGGAAGCCAACAGGAGAGCTGGCAGCAAACATGGAGGGCAAGTCTGGGGGTAGTCTTGGAAACAAGAAATAGGGCAAGAAACTGTAAAGTTGCTCTTCAACTACACAGCACAAATTATTATTGTTTTTATCTAATCCCACCTAACACCTTGATGACCTGCAATCAAACAGTAACATAAGTTAAATGTATTGACTTGTACTGTTTTCACCAATTTCACAACACTCTCTAGATGTAAGAAATACAGGCAGGTGTTACCTGAATGCATCAATTCAGCCACCTTGGGAGTTAAATTGGGCAGAAACAGTATGAAGTAACTTACAGACAAAAACAAAAAATGAAATTCCTTACTGAAACGACAAAAAAAAAAAAAAAGATAAGCATACAATAACTGCTTAGTGTACACCTTAGCCAAGCCATTAAGGTAATTAAATATATTTTAAAGGCGTTAAATCTTTAACAATCATAATGATACAGTACTTCACCATACAATGAAGTTTTACCCAGCAACCTCAGCCAGCAACTGCTTTTCTAAAGTGGGTCCATGAGTTACTACACAGAGCAAACTGAAGTATCAAAGCTCACTTAATAGCTTCAGTAACATTACAGACAATGAAAATTTGAGCTCTGTTTAGACAGTTATATAGGTTCGGAACAAAACAGTACCACCACCATCCATGGCCGGGGACTTGCATCCACCTTTATAGACTTTATATACCAGTGGGTATCCAGGCATGCAAAATAAAAGCTATAAAAGGAAAAAGTGCACACACACAAATAACCACAAGTGGAGGACAAGAGCAAGAGGAACACACTATAGCAGAACAAACACCTTCCTAAGAGATATCCTAGGGGAAGTTCCATTAAGTTGCAAAAATACTCAAGAACGATGTTTAAGTGCTTTTTAGTGAGACTCCCACTCCTGCAGCAGCATGCATCTACTTCTAGGTAGTTCATGCAAAATTATGCCCACTGGGAGAAGGTGCTTCAATTAGAGGATACATTTATAATGTAATTAAATACCTAATTTATTAAAAGGCATGCAAATCACATCAGTTTCTAAGTGGCAGCACTGGCATTTAGAGCATGTAACGCAACAGCTTTGTTTTAATAATTAAACTATGTGTGTCCTTGATAACTGCAGTTCCAAAATGGCACGTTGCTCACTGCTCTCTTGAGAACCACAGGGAGCATAAATAATAAGGAACGGGATCATAACATTTGTGAGAGACAACTGGGACAGTCACAATAAACTGTATTTTGGAGGGGTTTTTTTGTTTGTGGTTTTGGGTTTTTTTACTTTCTATATCAAAAACTTATTTAGCACAATTATTTCGTGGTTTTTAAAATCTTTTTTACACAAAAGATTTTAAAAATTTTCTTAGTATTGTAGTGGTTTGCAACCATAGTGGTTTGCCTTAGCTTTAAGAGCAGAGTCGGCTCTTTGAGCTCTTGTACCTCTTGTGCCTGTTCCGCAGCAACCCTCTGGTGTGTGAATGAGCATCTGGTTGATAGCTATCATTCCTGTTGAAAGACAAATTCAGATGATTTATTGCAACAGTAAAGTCCCATAATGTAACAACAAAAGATTAGAGACAAACAGCCCTGCAAAATTCCTAAAATGTATAATCATTTGTACTAGTGTTAAATTGATATTCCATACGATCCATTCTTAGGAAGGCTGCTGGTTCACCATAGGAAATTATTTATGCATTAGATAGACATGCTGGGAAAAAACCCACCAAGCTACATAAAAATACTCAATATTAAAATAAGATTTATCTAAAACACAAGGGTGCCATGTATCTTCTTGGACCAACTTTTACAAATATTGCTCATTTACTACGGCCCTTTTTAAGTGAGAAGTGGCGTCAATATCTTACTGGGAAAATTCTGAAACAAAAAGAAATGAGGAGTAAGTGCTGAAACTGCACCTCTCTCCTCTCAGCCCAGGAGCAAAGCCACAGCAGTATGGAGAGTCACAGTGACACTGCTTCGTTCCAGAGCTGGTCCCTGGTGGAGTGGTTCTGGCCTCAGATTTTCACCCCTTTTCCACGTGTCTTGGAGTGAATCCTTCCAGGATTGAAGGTGTATGGCCAAGTGGGTGCCCACACAGAGTCCATTGAAGTCAGTTGGGCCCTCTGATTTTGTCGAGGCAAGTCTCTTCTGGCTTGCTGCAGCATTAAAGCCAAATTCTGCAGTCTGTAAAACACAAGCGATATGGGAACCTTCCTTAATGCTTTCTATTTTAATTTCTGACATGTTTACCCTCCTGTCTTTCCCCACTTGATTACTGATAGATGATTTAATAAGAACATAAATAACCCTCACCAAAACAATAGTAGATGGAAAGGTGTCCCAGTTAAAATGTTTTCTTTTTTGAAATCAGTAATCGCATCTAAGGCAACTACTGTAATTCTCTTCTCTAGACAAAATGTAAAAGGTCTATTTAGGCTGTGATAAGAAATAATTTACAGGTGCCTTTTTCAAGTGCTCCATTGAATGTATATGTGATGTCTATTGAAATGTCAAGTTTTTCTCCAACTCTGTAAATGCAGAGACCTGATACGGCAAGCTCTTTTTTCCCATTGATTATCATTTAGTTATTTAGGATTTCAAGAACATGATTGTTTTATATGCAATAAAAATCATAAGTCATGTATGAGTGTACATTTACTTACTTACACACAAAAGTATTTTGTTTGCATATTTTGGTGTGTTTCCGGTGTAATATTCTTCAGAGAGGTAATATTTTCTTTACATGTTTTTGTCTGTGGTGTTTCATTCTGTTACTTCTAAGTAGCCCACCCTTTACAGTATAATGTTGACATCTAAACTGAGGATCACAAAATTAGTGTGGAAAAGCAAGGATCCTTCATACCTAATACCCATCTCTACATTGAGACCCATCTCTACATTGAGTTTGGACTGAGTCATTTTTAATATTCCTTCATTTCAAATGTGTTTTTCTTTGCTTCTTCATTCAGCCCAGGAATAGACCTAGAAGCTGTGTAATACAAAATTATGATGAAGGAATACCAGTTTGCTTTGGACAAAAAGAAAACAAAGAGTGCTGTCAGACTTCTGGCTGGTGACACGTGTTTCCTATAAAGTAGCATCCATGAATATTTCTATACTCCTTTTACTTTGGTTAGGAAGTTGCGATCATATTAGACAACTTTGCTGCTTTGAGAATAGACTAAATTGTACATGAAGTATTCGGGGTTTGTTTTGGGTTTTTTTTCCCCACATCCATAAGACACTTAAAGAGTCTTATAACATCTTTGCAGAAAAACCTAGGCAGGTCACCTGTTGGCTTCCAGATGGAACATAAATGTTTGGCTTGGATAGTGCAACTTGAAAGAAAAGCCGCAGTGGCATACTACCACCAGAGCACTGAATATATTTCTCTTTATTTAGTGGCCTGGCACCAACCTGCGAAAATAACTCCTCTCCTGTTCTGATAAAACCCAAGCAAGTTTATTTCATATGTTTCATTTGTATACTCAAATTGTTTTGTGTGTTTTAATACCTTGCACAGGCAGGACTTTTAATCTATACAAACATAATTGACACCCTGGAGGACTGTATTGACTAAACAAAAGAAATATTCAAGGAATTTATGAATATGATGGGACCACCAAATAACTCTTAGGGAGAATGGCCACTTTCCTGCTGCAAACCTCACATTTCTGTCAAATATATGAACAAAACATAGTTTCAGGGAAATTTTCAGGTCCAGCCAAATCACTCATACCAGTCTAAACTACTACATAATTAAGTAAACTCTGCTAAACTTTTCAGACAATTGTGATGGTGGCTTTACCTGTACCCACAAACTTGAGGACATCATCTGCTCTCACAAGATAAAGCCAGCTTGTTTCCCTGGCATAACCAGGTCTGAAAATGAACTGATAGCAATGCAAGATACTGCAGACTGTATGACACAGGGAATTTGCCAAGTACCTAATTTTTCCATAAGCAAGAGGGAAACTCATTATATGTAAGAGCTACTATCACTTTCTACATATTTTCATATTCCTCGGTGGCATTTACCAATCACAGCAAGGAGGGTGGTAATTTCTGCAGCAAAATAGGCGTCAGATGGCAAATAAAAGTACTAAATGCCACTCTCTCAAAAAATTTACAAGACTTGCCGCAAATTTGGTTAGTTCTTTGCTGTCATGTGCCTCACTCCAATTAAAAACATACCACACTAAGGGGAACAGCATTATTCAGTTAGCCAAGGCTCTGGTGCAAGAGCTGGATGCTCTGCTGGATACTGGATGCTCTCTCCCAGCAAACTGCAGCCATGAGCTTCTGCCTTTTCTCGTTTTTCAGTCCAGAGTGTGGATGCCCCTTCCAGCCATGGGGTCTTATAAGGTTGCATTGCCTGTCCGTTTAATAGCTCTGCTACCGCTTTGGCTCCTAGAAGTATCAATTACACCTTTACCATAACATCCCTAATGAAAAGGAAAAATATCTGTCTGAAAAGTAGGACACAGAGCCAGGAAATTAAGGAAATGAGACAGAGCAGCAACTTATTTCCAAGAGCACACAGTCATCTGCTGAAGGCACTGCTGAGGGGAAAAAATATTCTCCCTAAGAGACTGCTACCAGGGAATCCTGCTTAGTGGCTGGGGGGCACTAAGGAAGGGTCACTTCCTTTGCCTTAAAACTCTAAATAAATTATCCACCTCATTCCCTAAACAGGGCTTGCAAATTGTCTCACTTCTACCTGAAAAGCACTAGCATTATTTGAAACCCCTCTTTGGAAATGGGCCTGGCCAAAGTGTTCCCATGATCCCATGGAAGATAAACATTAAATTATAACACTGGGACTTTTGCTGCTAGTAGTCTGCCACATCGGCCCCATTCACATAGCACTGCCTGAAGCAGATACCGTTAGTTGTTGTGATGCTGGTAATACACCAATCACTTTCATTCCATATTTAAAGGCTCCAAAAGAACAGGAATGGTCTTCATTAGTATGGTTAAATTTTAAAAAATGTTTCCTTTTCCTGGTTCAGTGGGTTCTTTGGAGTTGACATCAGTGAAGAAAACCTGACCCCAAAGAAAAAATGACTGAGATGGAGTATTTCTCCACTACCGTCTACTTTTAAAGGACAGGTGCAGATACGTCTCAAGAGACTGACTGTTTTCTTACTGTCGTTTGAATTTGAAAGGCATGTGGGGTTTGTATTTGAGAATTTCTTTATTTTTCTCTTGCTATATCAGTCGCTAGGTTTGGAAGTCAAGCCTTGTAAATCACATAATTCCTGGCAATGAGTTTCAGACCTCCGAATGCTGACTCACTGGCAGTTAAGTACATTTTCATAAGTACCTCAGTAACTTCTAGAGCCAGGAATTTCAGAAACAACCTTCTGTACTGCGGATTGTTGACAGGTAAAATTATGTGCCACTTTAAGGTAGAATAGAGGACTTTTCATTACCCATCTAAATTGCATTCATTGTACTGATGAATTCAATCGCTAGAAATATGAACAGTGTATACCATACTTATAAAGGCTGACTACATACTTAATAGAAAGTATCTCTACATCTGTCTTAAGTAGCTCACCCAATATTCCCATTTCAAGCACAGATTAGAAGCATTAGATGCAGTTCACAAACAGCCCATCTGGCCTCTCCTGCTGTTGTACTAAACCACCAAAAAACGCAGGAGGAACTGCCAAGTCTGCTCATGAACACAAATGGTGGCTGGGGGCTTCCATAAAGGTATCCCCGATGAACAGTGACCCTGAACTTGAGAGCAATTTGCGGGGCAAGATGTGTAAATGTCACATTTAGCTGAGGTCTGACCAGTAAACAAAAGAATACAGGGTTTGAGATTCCCTCCCCATGGCTTACAGGTGTAAGCTGCACCTTATGGTGAAAGCCCTTCAATGAAGGGAAGGGGCTTGTCCCACTCAAGGCTTGAGTCACTCAGGGAGTTTGAGAAGATGCTCTAGGAACCACGGTGATAGAGCTGTTCAGAGTATGCACCAAACCAGAGTCCTTCTCTTTTTCCTGCAGCCACATTCAGCCCCACAGTCATGAGAAAGTAGATGTCATTTGACATAGCTACATCTCAGTGAGTTGTCTGTTACTGAGAGATTGTGCTGTGGCAGATGTTGCTAGGAGCTGCTGCGGACCCTGAGCCGGTGTTGCACATCAGCAAGATACAGCATGTACTTTCCATTACTGACAGACCCAGTGCAGCTATATGCTGTAACGGGTTTTCATGCTTGCACTTCCCTCTCTCATCTTTAAACGATTTTGCAGTGGGGAGAAAGCCTATCTGAGACTGCACTGGGTAATGATCTCTTTCATGACTGAGAGTGGTAATCTCTTCCAGCTGGAATGCCACCTCCAGTCTTGCCAAGCCTACAGCCGCTGTTGGGCTTTTACCCTGAGGACTGACAATCAGTGAAAGGAAAGGGCTTCTGTGTGATGCTGGCTATTCTGACAAAATACAGATGATACCCTTATGTGCTCAACTGACAATTTTTCTGCTTCCTCCCTCTCCATCCTCACTTCATAAAACCCCATCCCTGCTAATACTGCAACATTTGTTTTGTCCATTTAGGAAAAATATTGCCCTCATTCAAGAAACTGATTTGGTTGAACTGATAGTTCATTTCAAGATTTTGCTTTATTCAGTCTGAAGTTGGAAAAAGCCAATGACTCACATAGGCAAAAACCTGAACAGCTGAACATGCAGATTGGTACAGGTGGCCTTTAGCTTTGCTCTTTCTGGATAGAACACGTCGCTGTGCCTGAGCTGAGCTGATTCTGATTTTGCACTCTCTCTTGCTCTCTCTATACTCCCTGCAAATCCCAACACTGACGGTGAAGAGACAGAGATGATGACAAGCCACCAGAGGTCTAGAAATAATTATTTCATTACCCTGCAATCCATAGCTTCATATTCCCCAGGATGGAAGTATCCTGATATCAGATATGCTATATCATAGGATATCTTATGTTATAGGAATAATCCTATTATTATTATATCCTATATTACAGGAATTATCCAATTATTACTGTATTTTTATTATATATAATATCCTATTATACAGTATGATAAAAAACATTTTATATAGCATATCCTATCGTGCAATATTGGATCTTACTCACTTCAAGAAAACCACCTCCCTGCTTCCAGATTTCTTCCCCTGTGCCCCCTGTGCCATGGGACCCCCGCAGTCTGCTGTGCCCTGGACACATACATGGTCCTTCCTGGCAACTCCCACATGTGCATTTTCACTCAGAATTCATGTTTTATTTGGGCTTGGAAAGACTTTCCCTCCAGACAGCTTCTTCCCTGAGAAATCCTGAGTCAAGTGTAATGAAACAGTTTGAACATTTGGATTAGATTAAGCAATTAGTTTCAACTTAAAGTAAAATTCAGGGAAAAACTCAGTACTTTTTCAACATTTGCTTTCAAAATGATTCTTACATGTAGCTTTAATAAGAAGTAATAACAAGAATTTCCCCAAAATAATTTAAAAAAAAAGCATTTATTTCAGGGGAATTAAACTTTTACTTGGCCAACCACATATTTTCCAGTTTAGAAAAGGAGGAAAAAAACCCCCAACCATCCTCTAACTTTTAAATATAAACCAAAATGAATTATTGTCCCAATTCGCTTTTACTTTGGCCACAGAAATTAAACCCATTTTTTTCCTATTGTGTTCTGTGCAGGAGGCAAAAGCCCTAGATTTTACCCCTTACAGCGAAATCCAAATAACATTCACATATCAATAGGCAAAAAAATACCTAAATCTAAAACTAGCTCAATCTGGGCTCAGTAGAACAGAATTTTCCATTTGTTCAGCTGAAGTAGATGCAGTAATAAAGCTACTCGAAAGTCTTAAGACAAACAAATGTACTTTAAAATTAAATGCTTTCTCAGTTTCTATTTAATTACTTTAGAAAAAGCAGGGTAGTACTGAACTACCAGCGTAGTTCAGCGCAGCTTCATATTTTTGCTTTTAGAAAGTAGCTGAATTCTCCTCATCAAAAGGCATTTAATTAAAACAATATTGCTAGTTGCCAGGCACATAAACACAGAAGGTATGGCTAACACCTCAGCGAACAGCACAAAAAAAGTACTTACAAGCCAAATAACCCGCTGATTCCTTGGACTGTGTCTTTTGAGTGTGTAGAAGAACAAAAATGTAATGTGTAGAAGGACACAGCCTCTCAGACACAGAGGAGAGGCAGGTAGTCCTCTCTGTGCCTCCAGGGATTCCTTCTGGATGGGTCAGACGGAGATATTTCAGCTGAACCTCCACTATTTGACATTAGTCTATGCCATACTCAAGGACCTCACAGGCTGTAACCTTCCCAGTGCCCTCACAAGGCAGGAAAGAGTTCTTATGTCCTCTCTTTATAGTGGAATAGAGAAGATGGACAAGGCACTGGCTAATGTAAGAAGGTAGCTGCACCCTGTGGATACCAAAAAATGTGTTTCAGCAAAATCCTGTTTTATATCCTGCCCCTTACACAGGACAGCTCTGGCTGGGACATGTCGCTTGGGAATGTTTCTCCTACTTTAACACTTCAGCATGGAGTGGACTTTCAAAAGTGCAAAAGGGAATCAACATCCAAATGACAGCCAGCAGTTTTATTTGCATTTGTGTCTCTGACTGCTCTGGGGGCTTTGGAAATCTGAAGCTGTAAGAGAAGGCAGAGGACTCGCTCGTATCAAGGTACAACCTGTTCTTAAAACTTCTATTGTTTAAGCACTCGTGCATCTAGATTCTTGCCTGTAACTGCAAGGTAGGAGTTGCTAAATTCATTCCCAGCCACTTAAGAATTCCTTCAGGAAGGCAAAGAAACTTATTAATATCATTAAAGGCCTTCACAGTTCTGTGGGTTACAATGAGAGTGGGTTTTGCTAGCAGTATTGCATTTTAAAAATGCATTATCATCTGAAACATTTCTATGTGCCACTTTCACAGCGAATTACTGCTGTAGCAATGAATGGAGCCAGGCTGCAGGAGCTTTTTAAGTTCTCCCTTTCATTTCTCCATTTAACTTGCTGACAAGCTACCGTGGTCTTTGCTGGCTCCCTATGAAATGGGGCTGCCAAAAAGTGGGGTGAGAGGAAGTTTCCCCGAACAAAATGTTCTCCTCTCTGAAGGGTGAGGGCTCTTTCTCGCCCTCTGGGATTCCTGCCCAACATTCACACATCTTTTGCTGCAAGCATGAGTTTGCCAAAGGGAAACACAGTAACTGCTGTGCTTTTTTGGCAGGGACGAGGAATGTTTTATAGTTAGAGGGACCATATACTGCTCAACCAGGCCGGCTTTGCGAAGACCCTTCTCAAAATGCTGCAAAAGGCAAACAAAACCCAACAGTGCAGGGGAGAGCTTGGGAGCAGCAGGACTTTCTCCCAAATGACCACTTGTTCTGAAAGCTTGAGACGAATGTTTATCTCTGTCAGCTAGATTAGATTAATAAAATAAGTATTCCTGGGATTTCAGCCATAAGACCCAAATGTAACCATTAGACCCAATCATTCCCCATACCGTTCTGATGATTTTGTTTCTAAGGGTAAAAAATGAACAGAGATGTGGGCTTGCCCTCCTCCAAAACAAGTTTCATGGCTGAAGTTTTCCCTGCATACATTATCCCTACATTTATTTCCTGGTGATCCATTATTTTCAACTACCAACTCCCCTAGATTTCTTGCTGAGATAAAGCAGACTCCTCCAGCAGCATTTAAAATGGGATTTTAACAAACTGCAAATTAGACCAAGCACAGCAGGAGTCGAGCATCTAAAAGCTACTTCAGTGCTCAGTATTGATTCCAGAGCCCAAACCTTCCCTCCCTGGTCAGCACACTTCTGCATGCAGAGGCATAAACACAAATACCAGGCAGTCACGGCTTTCTGCTTGATGTTTTGAAATAAAATGAATAATTTGTGAATCCACATCTTATTTTTGTTATTATTCTAGCCTGTTGCCTTTCAAAGCTTCCCAGATAGAGTTTCTTTCTCTTGAAAGCAATATGTGATTAAAAGAAACCTATTAAAAGTCAAACTCAAGGAAATTCAAGTAAATTTTGGATGACACTTTCAACATTCAAACACTCCATTGAGAAATGCAAAATTGTGACACCCAAGGCACCTGTAACTCTATCAAAGCAGCTGTTGATGAGTCCCCTTGCACCGAGCTACCATTTAGATTTAAACTTTGCAGTTTGTGTTTCCCTGTTATTGACTTTTAATACTAGATTTAAGCTGGTGCCCTTGAAAATTTTGTCCATTGTATCTCTTAAGAACAATATCCTGGGGTAGACATAGGGACTGTTGTGCCGTGGATCCGAGAGCATTTGCATCCCGCAGTACAGAGCCTGGTAGGAAGAGCTGTGCTGGCTCTGGACTCTGGTCGCAAACTGAATTTCCAACCCAAAAGCAGCAGAACTGCCTCGCCAGACTAACATAGCTTGGCTACTTCAAGAACCAGCGAAAGACCTACACGCAATTTCACTGACTTCTCAGTCATAAGACTTTGGTCAGGTATCTGCAGAGCATCGCATGAGGGTGCAGTATTACAGTATATTTAATCTCATCTAACCTCAAGGTATTAGGAAAAAAATGAAAAATGATACCATTTTCCTTCCCGTACCTTGACTGACAACCTGGTGCAAGAAAGGAAATTAATTTGATTTCTCTGCATGAATCTCTTGATTCCTAAGACTAACAGATATAATGTTGTATTCCCAGATAAAGCTGAATTTTGATCAAATAAGTGTCTAAGCAAAGAGAAATATCAGGTGCTCTCACACAGTGGGTCCCTGGCAGTGGGGGAAATGGGAAATACAGCACATCGACTCAGTGTCCAGCGATCCAGGCGGAGCAGTGGGGAATGGATAAACTGTGTCTCGCTCAAATGTGAAGTCAACAAACTCTAATTACCCATATTTATCTGTAGCTACACCATTCCTGCTCGCTGCATTTTCAGGACAGCCCTGACTGCTGTGGCAGCAGTGTTGCGCTCTCCCAGTACATCCCTTTCAACCAGTCTTGGATTTACCAGGCTGTAAGCAAGATACCCTTTCCCACCAGCGTGTGTGGTGGTGCTGAGGGTGCTTCTGGCCAAGCAGATGGTCAGGACAGCCTGTGCTGGGTCATCCTCTGTTCCCTGTCATTTACGTTGCTGCCTGGGCCCTGCTGCCTTGGCAGACTGTGTTTCACCACTCAGAGGTTTGGAGTCAACCAAAACATTGCAGGTCTACTCTGATTGCCCTGAACACTGAAAGCTAAAAAAGCCCCTACAAATAAATGTCGTTTCTCCTATTTACTTAGCTATACTGCTAAAAAAACCCTAACCAAATGAAAAAACACAACTCCCTCCCCTCCAAAAAAAACCGCACCAAACCCACTAAGAATTAAAATTAAAACAATGCTGTATTGAGCATTTCAAATGCAGGTGTGTTTGCTTCAAAAACCATCCCTGCATTTCTCAGTTCTTTAATTTTGCTTTCAGTGATGCTTCCATTTCACTTCCAACCTTTCACTGTTATTTCCTTCCTAACATTTTATGGCTTCAAGAAAGCAGAAATATAATTTATTTCTCAGGTCTATTTATGAACACTATGCCCCAACTTGAACTCCCCATTTGCAGTATGCACGCTGATAATACTGAAGTTATCCCTCACAAGGTCACCATAGAAATATAATTAATTTGCTCAAAATAAACATCCTAAAATATCTTTCTGAGAAGAGTGAGGAGGACATTTTGTGTATTGAAGAAAGATCATATTTTTAGCATGTTTCATGTTTGCGTGAAAATTGAGGACCTTGCTCAGCTGTCACTGAAAACAGTTTCAACTCCTGTTAAACTGAAAGCACTGGAATTACCCTGGTACATGATTTTCCACAAGCATGATGCTAATTGGACCAAACACATCTGCATTTCAAAGTTATAGTATTTTCACTACTGATACATTGCATTAAAATAATTGTTCAGTTCGATTTACATTTGCTCCTCATTAACTTGGGAATAGAGGAGTAAAATTTTCTGGGAGGCTCCACTAGAGGGAGGACTCATTAGGTGGATGATAAACTGCCAGGCAGGTTATTCCCACCTCCGGGATGGAGAGAAGAGCTGGCCAAGGAGCCTAGACACACTCACCTGCACTTCTTTTTCTTTCTTTTTATATGAAAACAAACAAAACAACCTAAACGGGGAAAACCCCACTTTGTTGTCATATGTAACACATCAAAGAAATAATGGACTCGGAGTTAAGGAAGGGCTGGAGAGAGCATCCCTGAACAGAGCGCTGGAAACAAGAGGTTTCATCTTTACCACCTTTCAGAGTACTTTCCATCACCCCAAGCAAAAGTCCAGTTTTGTTTTTTCAGGTGTACAGGTAATGGAATATCTTATCCAGCAGGCAAGGCTGGGATCAGTGACACTAAGAAGTTTCCTATGTCATTCTGCCCAGTATTTAAAGGCTGCGTGTACTGCTCCAGCCCATGATGGGCAAGTTCACAGAAACTTTTCCATCTACTATGCAGCAACCTATAACAGTAGTGGACAGAAAAGCTGTGTTACTGCCACTTCCCTGAACCGGCACAATGCTCTGCTGGCCATGGCTCCATCCTCCCAAGTCATTTTCAATGTGATCATCTTGAATCTGCATATATTCTCTCATTGCATTTGTCATGCAAAACTCCATGCCTCAAAAAAGAGTCAACTCATTATAAAAGGAAAACCATTTCTAAGCACCACGGTGCATTTTGTTGGTTAAATTATTAAGTTATTCTATAGTTTGATTTTACAACAAGGATAGACAAAGCACTAGAGAATGATGTGCTACAGGGAAGAATATTCCACCAACAGTATCAAGAGCAAATTTTCTTCAGATGAAAGAAAATCTGCAGAGATTTTCATAAGCTTGTAGAGAGTCCTAATATTTGTGGTGGAAAAGGCCCAGAAGTCTGGCAGTTTTGCATAATACTCTTATTTAAAAAACATTAGGACCACAAGGTCCTTTGAGACCCTGACTGAAAGCCTTATGAGTCCTAAAACATGTACATTTTAATTTGGTATGTTCTTTTAGCATTTCTGTTAAACATTTTCATTAAGTAAATTGCACGCTAATTATTTTAATTGTAGCTGAAATTACTGAAAGCCAAAATTTCAACAACCATTACAATTATTCACATTTTTACCAGAGCTGTTTTTTGCTTTTCACAGGATCTCAAAAATACAGACACAAAATATTGTACAATTTCATTCACCAAGCTCCAACGAAAAATGAGACCCAAGCTGTAAAAATAAATTAGTAAGCATAGAAGTTTGACAAGGTCTTGGCAATGGTAAAAAATTCTTGTTATAAAAGCAGGCTCTTCACATAGTGGTAGGACAAGAGACATGAGGCGTGCCTGGACACAAGGAGAAACTTCTCCCATGAGGACTGGCCAGCAGCAGGACAGGCTGGGCAAAGCTGTGGGCAGTCTGGGCTGGTTTCACAGCTGGCACTGCTTTAAGCAGGAGGTTTTTTCACCCTCATGAGACATTGGGTTTCAAACTTGTAATAATCTCAGTTATCATGCAGAATTTTAAGAATGTTTTTGGGTAAGAGAAGTCTGGGAGAAGAGAAGGCTCCTGGGAGACCTTACAGCAGTCTTCCAGTATCTGAGAGGGGCCTACAAGAAAACTGGAG
This sequence comes from Chionis minor, assembly GCA_013398295.1. Classification (NCBI taxonomy): domain Eukaryota; kingdom Metazoa; phylum Chordata; class Aves; order Charadriiformes; family Chionidae; genus Chionis; species Chionis minor. Next base: position 2,257,041 of record VZSF01002718.1, on the reverse strand, counting down.
AGGAATTTTTTCAAGGACCTGTAGTGATGGGAAGAGGGGTAGTGGCTTCAAACTGGAAGAGGGGAGATTTAGATTAGAGTCAGAAAGAAATTTTTCACTGTGAGGGTGGTGAGGCACTGGAACAGACAGCCCAGGGAAGCTGTGGAGGCCCTGTCCCTGCAAGCGTTCAAGACCAGGTTGGATGAGGCTTTGAGCGATCTAGTGTAGTGCGAGGTGTCCTTGCCCATGGCAGGGGGGTTAGAACTAGATGATCTTTAAGGTCCCTTCCAAGATAAACCATTCTATGATATGCATCTGTGCACTGATTTATTGCCTTTACAACCAGATCTCTCAAATCCTTAGTTGGTTGGAGCCTCCCACTGACTTCCCTGGGCCTTGCTTCATGCCCTTAAAAAAATCCCTCAAGTATTGACCTGCTAAACATTCCAGCTTAGGCTTCAACTTCATGCCTGTAAGTGGTGTCACTTAAATTAGTAAGAAAATGTGTGTACGGTTAACAAGAATTTTGCTATAGATGGGCTCTGGATTGGACTAGAAGTTGTCTTTGTTGTGGGCTTTGTACAGTACTTAGTATGTGTTTGGCACAAAATAAAATATAGTACTAATATTAGTCTGTATAACTATTTCTGAAGTGTGTGAGCAGCTATTAGTATAATGCATTTGCAGAAAAGTCTTTGTTGGTTCAACTTAAAACAAATGAGAAAAGCAGCTGTGTTCCCTGAGAGGTTTTGATGAAGTTTCCCAATGACGGAAAGAGATTTGCCTTAGGCATGGCCCGTATCATTTCAGAGGGCTGCGCCTCAGTCGTTCCCCTTAATGATGGCTTGAAACACCCAGCTGTGCACACCAAAATGCACACCAGAAAGTAAAACCAATGTAGAGCTTGCGGAAGCAGATATGGAGAATTCTTGAACTCTGCAAAGCATAAGCATTTGAGATTTTACCCAATGAAATGTGGAACTGATTAGGGCACCAAATGTGACAACTCCAAGCTGTTCAAGTTTTTGCAATCGTACAGAAGAGCAGTAATGACAATTGCATGACACAAACTTGCTTTTGCCTGAGGTCTAATGCCTTTTTCTTTTGAGACATGTTGCTTTAATCTACTGAAAGCTGCATGGGCTTTGTCAGCCTCCACGCGGCTTCGCTCTTGACTAGGGCACCCTGTGACAGGGGGTGCCGAAGCAGAGGCATTTGCCCTGTGATTTCCCTTCTGCGCTGTCAACACGTTACTTGGACTGACACACTTTGCACCAACACGCAGCCGGAGCAGGACCTTGGCCTAAACACCCAGCTAAAGAAAACCAAAGCCCTTGGCAGCCCAGACAGAAGAGCCAGAGGTGTGTTTTGTGGTTTCCAGCATCCAATCTCATTGTCTCCAGCATGCACCCAGTCAGAGGTAGAGGGGACTCTGAGCACTGTTTTTCATTTTTCGTGAAACCACAACAGGTTTTAGATTTCAGGATTTGGACACTGAAAGGTGATCTCTTAACTGTTGCTTCTGATAGGATCATGACAAAACACACCACACCGATACAAGACATCCTAGTTACAGATTTGCCTGCGTAAGCCTTCAGAGGCTTTGGTTAAGTCAGCAGTGATGGTCTTTACTACCCAGGCTTCCCCTGCTCCTCCCTCCTCCATTCCCAGCTCAGTTACCAGTTCTGGCAGGAGAGGGTGAATGTGGATCCAGCCTACAGCCTGGTGATCAGGCAGAGCTGTAATCTTCCCCCTCAGGTTTTTGGACTCCAGATTCATCAAGGACAAGGTGACCAGCCCTAACTCCATCACCAGAAGTGGCCCAGGCTAGCAAGGCATTGCTTCTATTTGTATTCTGAGTGAAAGAATGCAACATCAAGTATCCAAATGCCAGAAAGGCGTGAGAGTTCAGACAATTTGTACCTACTGCTTCCTGTTAGATAGCTGTAGGCAGACCTAAGCTTATAAGAACAAAAAAATCAGGTTAGACCAAACAATTATCCATTAAAGACTAATAAGCAGCAGATATCAAGAACTGCAGAAATTATATGCCTCTAACATAGCTTGGATCACCACACAGGTGTTCTGGATTACTCTGGTCCTCTGTTTTTCTGTACTGATTGTAAAATGGGTCTGCACCATTGTGCTAAAACCACCTCAGCTATAGATACAGAAACCATAGGCACTCATATTTGTCTCTGCAAGTCTTGGTTGTGTCCTTCAGGCACACAAATCATATGACTGTATATTTTGCACCCAAAAGTAAATACTCCTGGCGCCCCACCAGCAAATGAAATAACTAGTCTCAGAGTAGCACTAAGTCAATATAACCTAGCTCCGAACAGGAAGACTGGTGAACAAAAGCCCTTGTGTTGGAGGGGAATGTTCAGCCAGGGTCCTGTGGGTTGGAGGAGTAATTTTAAAGAAATTGGTTCTACTCTCGTCCTCTCTAAAAATACATACAATTGTCCCTCCTGTTAAATTACCATTTGCTGGTACCTGGCAGACTCCTAATTGATTAAAGAAAACTAATTCGGTGCAATGAATTATTTGCAAGTGAAGTACCTGAAATATCTATTTTATTAATATTTTTATTTAAAATTATTATTTTATTCAGATGTCTCAGATAAGAGCTTGCTATAGTCCAGAAAAGTGACTTAAAGGAAGGCTGAACAAAACCAATCCCTGGTGCAAAAGCAGCTCAGCAAGTACCCACGCCAAGGATGAACTTGTCCCAGGGTAACTCTGCTTATTTTATTGGCACTGCAGCAGGTTAAACTTATCCAGAAAGTTCAGAGTTATTCCCAGCTGGGAAAAAGAAAGAAAGTCATCAGGATTTGGAAGCAAGTTTTTTTTGCTTCTAAACTATCTTGACCTTTCCTAGGAAAGTTCAGAATTTGCCAGTTAGCAAAATTTCAATCAGACTTCCACCACCGATCTCTGCGTGAATTCAGGTTTAGCTTCCCTCCCTCCCGAGCCGTGACCTTCTCTGTTGGCAGAAGCCAAATCACACTCTCCTTCACACCTTTTATGTTTTCACCCAGCTTGAGGACACCTTTCAGAAGGGAAGTGGAAAAATTATTTTTTTTGTGGGAAACCCTTTTATTCAGTATCCAAAATTTCTTCTATTTGCAGCCCATATGGATGGTCACATGTAAGCCTGTCTGATTTGTAAGACAACATAGTGAAACATAGCTCATGCTTCTGGTTCTTTGTAAGAAATGTCTTCAAAACACAGGAGTTTCACTAAATTCTGAGTCTACTTATGCTTCTCCATCAGCCATTCCCTCTAACCAGGCACTGTCACCTTTAATCAGGGTGACATAAAGGGTTTCCAGCACATCCCTGGGATGCAAGACACTTCAAAGGATACCTGCACCCTTCCAGATAACCTTCTCAGTTGTCAGAGGAATGGACTGGCAAGGTCTGCAAAGCCACTTTGAGATGAGGTTTACTGTCAGACAAGATCATGCGTAAGACAATTATATGATTATAAACCAGCAAAGAACTACAGAGACAAAGAAAGACCAAACCAAAGTATTGAAACTCCACCTCAAAGTTAGTCCTGCTTGATGACTGACACCACCCAGTTCTGTTGCGGGAGGGGTCCCTGCATATGCTGCACTCCCTCAGCATTGCTATGTAGGACTGTCCCTTCACAGCAGTCACCACCCACTGTTTATACTCCAGCTTGGTCAAGATGTAAACATCCTGAAACCTGACAGACTTTTTTTCCTCCTTGGTTAAGAGGAGAGATCACTGAATAGAGATCCACAGCTGTGAACACGGAAAGGAGATGCATTTCACTCCCCTTTTCTTTTCGAATCAGCAATTCTGGTTTCACTTAAAATCTTGAGGTACCTGTAGTATGAACGTTGCCCACTCCTCCCCTCACCTGTTTTTCTGTCTTGCCATCTTACCTTGACTTTAGTTTTTGTCGTGCTTTTTCACCAGCCCTTTCAGTCTAGCCTTTTCCCACTTGTTGCAATATACTATAAATAACGTATCTTGAGAAATAAGAACTAAGAAACACCTCATTAATGTAACAGGCCCTGGTTAGCCCCCCTTCCCCCTACCCCCATATTTCAGATCTCAACTATCACATAGTGATAAAAGAAATCTAAAAAAATTGAGGATGGGGTGACTGGACTGAGTCATACTATGCCCACACCATGTGGTTTTTAAGGTTGACATACTTGATATTATTTCCTATTTATAGCCCTTAGTAGTGACTCACAAAGCATGAGAGCCCTAAGCTGCCTGAAGCCCTCACTACCAACTGCCTGAGCACCATTCTGTCTAACCTGAGGCAAGTGTGACATCCGGCCTCACACAGCAAGGGGTGAAAATAACAGCCTTCAGCTCCAAAATGCAGTGGGATTTTGTAGTTTGAGCTGTTCCATATAGGAGAAGCAAGACAGGCAATTAATATGCTACAGCCTTGTCAAGGCTTCTTTCCTGTCTCTTTATGAGCACTCTCCCTGGGCAGGACTAATCCCTCCATGATGTATAGTCTTCCATCTCAATTCCTTTCCATGGAATGGATGATGCCTCATTAGACATCTTTTTTTAAAAAAACAAAAAACCAAACAAACAACCCGCATAACTCCCATTTTTCCCCAGCTGTGAGATTTGCAAATTTTTGGTTTAGTCAAGGTCTGTTTCATTGGCTATGAGATAAGGCCTCAGCTTGGTCCTCTACCACTCCTTTTGGTCAGCAACCCCTCCACAAAACAGGCATAAACAAACAGAATTCAAACTTGCTAGTATTTAATGCTTACAACATACAGGTGCAAGTTACAGCCCGCAAAGTTGCGTTGCGTTGGTCATGCCCAACAATATTGTGTTGTGTTTATCCAAGTTTCACAGGACACTGGTTTTGGTGACGAAGTCGATGTGAACAGCTCCCACTGGGGTTTTCCCATGGGACTCTGCATTCAGGCTGCAGTGTCTGTGTCCCTCCTTGCAATTAACCCAGCCAGAAAAACAGCACCATCAGCTAGGTTATTTTAACCACTTTTCCTGGCTGAGGCGACACCCTGAAAATCCATGGCTCAACCACAGCTTCTCCATGTTACTTTCACCTCAATCAGATGCATCAGAATGGTCTGTGCTTGAAAAAAAAAATACCAACATTAACTACATTAAGATAACAAAATGCATTTTAGTGGGAAACACCTAATCTGGAAGTTACATTAGCCCTCAGTGTTGGTTTTCCCTAACTAGTGTAGTTATCCCAGCAGCCTAGAAACTATTGCATGGATAGGATGTTAGCTCTCCAAAAATGGCTAAAGCCCAGTGATGGGGTGCAAGGAGACAGCACACAGACAAAAATTTTCTTTTTATATCTTGGAGAAAATCTAAGATAGATAAACTAGTTTCAATGGAAACTATTCAGTAATCCCTAATATTTCACTTTTATGTAAGAGAAAACAGGGCTTATGACTTCAGGGGGTTTTAAGAGATAATGGTTTGCTTTGTGAAGATTTTTAGTTTAAAGAAAGACCCCGAGAAAAACTGTTTTCAGAAAGCCTAAATACTCAGCACCAAGACAGTATTTCCAATGCTTATAGGGGCTCCAATTCATCTTATCTCTCTGTGAATATTACATGAACTTTCATATCAGTGCCAAGGCCTTCCCATCATGCCTCTATCCAATAAACACGAAGATTTCTTCATTTTTTCCCCCCCAAAACATTAATATACATGATTTTTTTTTTTTGCAAACGATAAACTTTTCCACTAATAAGACTAAAATAGGAAAATTTTAAGCAGCCTCTAGTCCACGGACTATATTTGTCATAGGTACATAAACAGCATAAAAACCCTCCAGTTATGTACTCAGCAGGTCTCGTCCTGTCACGGTTTGCCAAACAGAGAAACCAGCTGCAGAACACCCATGACCCAGCTGCAGTGCAGCTCTGTAGGGACAGGTATAGGCACAGTCTCTGTGCAGGAATATCAACAGCACAGTGTGGTCCCAGGGTAAAGTCTCAGCTACATATAGAATCATATAATTACTTGAAAAGAACTGAAGAGAAACAGATCAATAATTAATCAGTGCTAGCTTGACACAAATGGCACTTTTTAGCTCTCTTTCAAATTTTTGCAGTTTTGTTGATTGTACGATTAAGCAAAGATTCGATTATAGTACCTTCCTTTGGCTGCTGCTGATGTAACCCAGCTGAACTTCTAATTTAACTAATATTGTGCACGCATAGAAAGAAATAAAAAAAAATAAATCACATAATTCTATCAAGTTGGGAGACGTGAACATGCTAGTACACTGCATGGCTTAGTGTCAGGTGGTGAGGCCCAAGCAGTGAAATTTGGAGTCTTACCTCAAAGGTACTCTCATTCAGTTCTTAACACTTTCTAGAACTTTTCCTTCACATTTTTGGTTCAGTCCCCTGAATTCAATTCAGTCATACAGCACCAAACTACAGGTGCCAAACTGCAGGCCTTGAGGCGAGGTCTTCCCATCAAACCAAATCCTGCATGGAGGTGCACTCCAGCAGAGATGAGCGGGCGATGGTGGGAAGAGCTAGCTGCACAGAGGGCTGTTAAATGGAAGACAGTAATGAAGACTTTATATTCAAAATGGAATAGGAACTAAGGAAATAAATTACATGTTTGCCTTTGATCTCTTTAGTAATATCTCAATATGACAAGTTGGAAAGAGAAAAACGCGTACCTTAGAACATGGAGCAGAAGCCATAAAAGTTTAAAAACCCACCAGTAATCAGATACTTTTCACAGACATGACTTTTCAAAAAGGAGAGAAATATGCCCAGAGCTCAGGGCTGCCTATGTATTTTGCCCATCCGTAGATCCAGATCCCAGCAGATGACATCATTTGGAAGACAAGGAAATTCTTCTCTTCCCAGTAAAATGTTGATGTGGCATTAAGTCTGATTCAGGGAACTTGTGACAAATTTGCAGTCCTTGTCAGGCATAAGGCAATTACTTTGTATTACCTGTGGGTTAACAACTTCCTTTGAAAGAGGAACTTCCCCCTCTCATTTCAATTGTCTGTATTATCCCATAAGAATTATTTATATCGAGAAAACTTTTCTCAGCCATGTTCCTCAGCGTACACAGAGTCACTGCCCCATGAGCTGCAGTGTACATGGGAAACAGAGGAGGGAGAGAAAGATTAGTGTTGTTCTCATCTTACAGGTGAAAACAGACAGAAAAAGGATGGAATACCTGCATCCGTGGCAGGAGAGTTCTACTATAAATAGGTTTCTTCAGTTTTCCACCACAATTGTGCAGCTAAACTGTGTGGTTTAATTCCACTTCAGGTTATACAATTCCTGTATTTGGACAGGGCTCAAATACTACCTAAAAAATGGAATATGCAATGCTCTTCCAATCATCATGCCATGCAGACTGCACTCAAATTCAACAGAAGCCTCAGGAGTTTTAAGGCTCCGTTACCCATTTCACCTCTCTGACAGTCTGATTTAAGCAGCTGTCTGCTGCTGATTTCTCACACACCTCCCTACCAGCTGATCAGAGGTACCTGCAAGTAATACTGTGCACATAAAACAATTGCAATCAGCAGCTGTTCATCCTGAATGCAAATAGGAGAGGTTTCCAAGCAGACAGAAATCTCCTATGGTATGGAAGAGTTTCATTTGGCTTTAAGTAAGCCAGTGACATGCTTTAAAAACTAGGAAAGGAAAGAAGCAGAGTGCTGAGGAAGGAGAGCATCTCTGAAAAAAAAATGCAGTTCTGGAAGGCAGTTACCGGAGTGTATCAAGTTTTTCATCAGACTTTAAATCTGGCAATATTTTGGGAGATTTTTAAAGAATATTTCCCTTCAGTCAACCAAAAACCTGTTCTTGCAATCAGCAGAGAAATCTGTACTCCTGCAAATTGGCACAAAGATGCTGAAGCCCAGAGTTATTTTCACCAGTGTTGGAATGCTGAACTTGCACAGCTCTCCCAAAACTTCCCCTGGCACATCAGTGATGCCAGGGATGGATTTGTACTGACTCCAGACAATGGTGTGGATGGAAGAGGTTACTCCTCATCTTATTTAAATTACTATTGCAGACATACCTGAGAAATTAATGTAAAGAGGGAGAAAGCAAAGAGTTTTGAACCAAGACAATTGCCTTTAAGTAAAGGTTGCTGGTCACCTGTCTGTGACAAAATGGTCCTTGAAGTAAGTTAGCAAACCACAGAAAGGCAGAGATTTCTTTTTCCTCACAGAGGAATTGCACATGTATACTGGTAAAAACAGTTCACAGAATTATCCTAAGGGAATGGAGTAACTTAAGTGCCATATGCAAGCCTGTAAACCAATCTTTTGTTAGATACAAGGAACTGACATAACATGTTTTTACCTAATGTCTACTCATTGTTGACTTTTACGCCTTCCACTGAAATAGCTGATACTGGCCTCCATCTGACTGTTAGATTAGATGTCCTGTGGGTTCAATCTGTTCTGTAATTCCTGTGCAAAGCAAAATGTTATTTAGCAAGCCTAAAATAGAATAAAAGTCAGGGAATAATGACTAAAACCCAGGAACTGTTGACATATGTTGGCCATTTATGATAGCAAAAAACCCCCAAATTTAACTTCAGCTGGTACCATGACCCATCTTTCTTTTCAAAGAAAAATTTATTTTATCACTTGGTAGACGTCTGCAGTTAAGAGTGGAAGTAAAACAAAAAAGTAAACCACACCCCTTAGGATATTAGAATACTTCTTTCACTCATCACTGTGGGATTACATTGGACAGAGCTGTAGAGTCCCAACAAGGAGGTAGAACTGATAGAGACACTGTATGAGAGGTTAGGTTCTTGACTGGCACTTTCTCTAATGGCTGACTCTGAAGGGTATAAAGAAGGTCAATGTTTTTTGATTAGCTAGTTTTGAAATCCACTTTAATCAGTCACTCATAGATATGTAAGGCACAATTTTATTTGGCCTGTGATAATGTAACACTCGAGGCTAAGAATTCACAGAAACTATTCTTGGCTGGATGTCCAGAAGCAAACAGGCAACCAGCTGCACAGAAGAATGATACAGAAAATTTTAACCTCATCGTTTATAAAAGGAGCACCTCCTACTGCAATAGGAAAATGGCTAAGGCTGGGCAGTTTTTCAAAGGCTGTTAAAAAGTTGAGAATGTCAGTGAGGAGCATATCTGCAAAAGTCCAATTAGAAAAGGGCTACAGACATCACTAAACAGACAAGCTGATGTGTTAGCCCTCAGTATCTATCAGTTGGTGCAAGCATCTTCTCAGCATCTTCACAGGCATCAGAGCACAGTGTCCTTCTGTGGAAAACCAGGGAGCAGGGCCAAATTCCCTGCATTCCGCTGCATCCCATATCACCTAAACCCTGTTCACATGTGCAGTGCTGCAGATCTGGATGCAACAAAGAGCAACAAAGCTGTCTTCTGCTGTTCTTCTGAAGATACACTGGTTAAGCAAAGTCCCAGGAAGGTGTTTGGACAGCAAATGCAGATGGAAGAACTTGTGTCTTTGTACAGAACAACTGCTTTCAAGTGCAAAACCATATTCCTTAGCCCTTGGAAGAGCTTAAGCAAGCTTATTTTGAGAGGAATGAATGGTAATAATTTGTTCTTTGGTACACCCAGGATCTTCAGACAAACAAAACCACCAGAGTTCAAAACAAAGCCTTAACACCCAGACAAGTCACCCTCACAGAATGGCAGCTGAAAAACAAAAAAAACAACTAAATAAGTGGTCTGTATTTCAGAAACCAGGATTTCAGGAGAAGCTGCTGAGTGCTTTTCAAAGTGTTAAGTACGTGTGATTTTTAAAACTAGTTATTACTGCAAACTATCATCATTAACCAAGGAAACGCAGACTCACTTATACCTGACCCAAGTGCCTCAGCCTTGTGCACTTAACAAGGCAGCAAGCCCTATCCTTAATTAAAATGCAGAAGAGACACAGGTTGCTCTATGCTGCATCCATGTTTTTGTTGATTGCAGAAGATGCTGCTGAGTGCACAGCACTCTTATGAAGTCAGGACATTTATTGTTTGTTCATAAATATTAATTCAAGGCACTCAAACATTTGAAAGTCTTGGCTCTTTTTTTATTATTATTCATTGCACAATGATATTTTAATTGGAAATAGATAATTACCAGAATATTAATTCTGTTCTACTGTCTTGGAATCAGTATGAGTCTATCTGCACACAAAGAAACACTGCTAGTGTTCGGCTGTATCTTAAAACTGGCAAATGTCTCACTATATTGTATGTAAACATTATGTAAAAATAAGTGGTTTACACCTAGATGTCTACTATATTATATAGAGATGTTTCCTTAGGGATAAGGCTGTAAGAGTAACTGAATTTTTCCCAGCTGCAGCCTTTTATATAATCAAAGTAAGGCAGAGGCTCTAATTAGTTTCAAATGAGAATGAAAATTCTGTCAGGCTTGACAAGAGCATTTTGGAGAAACCTGATGAAACCTGAAGGTGGCTGATAATATGCTAACAACATACTGTTTCAGTGGGATCACTCAATCTCTGAAGGATCAAATTATCCCTGTAAGAAAGCCCAGTTTTGACAAAAGCAAAGCAGAAAAATCAACAGAAAGTTGATCAGCTTCTAGCAGGGACTCCCTACTGAAACATTCTTCCAAGACCTGCAGCACTGGAGGAATTAACAATGCCTGGGATGCTTCTCAGGGTATCGAAATGTTTGCCAAAGCAATGCATCTAAGATGCTGTCCTGCAACACGGATCCAAAACATCTCATTGGCATTGTTTCAGGCTTTCGTTCTGGGTGGGAGGAAAAAAGATTTTTTTTTTTTTCTTTCTCTGAACCAGGCTACCTTTCTGAACCTCTCCCTACACTAAAATTTTCAGGGGTGTTTTTTTTCCTCCTTTTATTTTAAATGCATGTGACTTGTAACATATAAGCGAAGACAGCAACACCTTCAAGATCAAGGATGTTATTCCCCCACCCCAGTGCTGTGCTTTCTATCCTCTAAGAAATCCCTTTTTCCTTTTGAAACTGGGCATAAAGCATTTCAATATTTAGTGGGGCGAGGAGTACAGCAGCTACAGCTGATGCATTCTCTGGTAGTCTCTAGCAAGTTCCTGGTGTTACTACACTAAATAGTGGATTATCTACACAAAAGGGGCAGCCTCTGAAGGGACAATCAGGAGAAAGACACTGAACTCCCCTGCCCCAGATGATTAAGATGGTCTCCTGAGAGACAGAGAAGAATCACTCCAAATCTTTGTAGCAGGATTAATGAAGACTGATTTCTTGCAGCTACCGTGCAATTCCCCAGCTCTGCACTCCCCACCTCCCACCCTTCATTTCATTCCTCTGCAGTAACCTCAGCTCCCCTCCACGTCCTCAGCTGCCTCTGCGGGGATGGTGAAGGCACACGCCGCGTGCCGCTGGAGCCAGAGGTGTGCCGGTCGGCCAGCTGGCCACCACAGACATCGTTGGTGAGCGTGAAGCCAACAGCCTCAGGGCTGCACAGGGAGGGATTATCAGGCAGACCTGGAATCCATAAATTCCCACTTTTCTATCAGGTTTGATTGGAACAGATCAATGAGCCAGGAGTACTATTGCTGAGAGAGAGACAGACATTTCTGAGACAGTGTGTGTATAACTTTACTTTCCTTAGAAAAGTCGAGGTGGGGAAGAAAATCAACAATTTTTGCACAACCTTAATAAAAAGCCAGGCATTCGTAAGCTAGAAGAACCAGGATGTCTGTATAGCACTTCTGAGCAAAAGTTCAGGCATCGATCTGCTAGTGCTGCTTCTCTCTTCCTCGACCTTATCCTCCCTCTGCAATAGTCATTTCTAGTAAAGATCTTACAGGTCTTAGTGCTGCTGAGTTCTGCATGAGCTATGCTTCAAACACTGGACTCTCGCTTAGATTCGAAAAACATCTGTTTCAGCAGGTCATTCTCTTATGGTGAAGAGGCATCAAAAATCTATGCAGGCAGTGAATTAATCACATACTAAAGTATTTCTTGAGGAGAGGAAGCCATCGCTTTCATAACAAGTCAGACTCGATGCAAGTAAAGACAAAATACATCTCCCATTTCTCTTCTAATTCCAAGTTCTCCTCTGTTTTTACAATGAAAAAAATAAAAACCCAACCAAGCCTGGAAGCAGAGCTGTACTGTAACTTCTCACATGGAAAGAAAAAGCAGTTGGCTGCGTTCAAAAGTTCTTTCACAGCTGACATATGGACTATAACTTTTAAAGTCAAATACGGATGCTAAAAAGTACACTTTGGGCAAAGCATTAAGACTTTGGTTTTAGTAGTGAAAGTATAAAAGGAGTCTGTTCCAGAGCAGCACCCTGAGAAAGCACAACTTGGGACATCTAGTTTGCTCCCACTTTGATGCCCTTGAGATGCACAGTGAGGGGGCCGTTTGAGAAGCACCAGGACCTCAGTTTGTAAGTAGGGAGCTGCCAAAATGCCAGGTACAGTCATAGTACAGGAGGGGATCCTGCAGGGAAGCAGGCAGGGATGAGGCCAGCAGGACCCTGTGGCCAGGGGCAGACACAGGCTGGTAAAACCCTGGGTCCCAAGGTTTTCCTTGCACGCCTCACTGGCCCTACTGAGTTACCCAGGAGTCCTCCCCATCCCCATCGCAGGCAAACCTCATAATAAACATGCTTTAAAGCAACTTCATGCCACCTGGTTAACAAATCACACTGATTTCCAGCTAGAGTTTAAGTGTCAGTGACAGATCTTACATTTAGTCCTGAAAGTTCTTGATTTAATAAATACTTATTTGGCCAATGGCTCCTTAGACAGATCCACTTGCCAAACTGTAAAAAAAACCACTGGCCTAAATTACATGGTAGTGTAGAAATGGCCCAGGAGCTCTGGAGTCAGCCCTGGTGGTCACCGTGAAAAAGATTTCAAATCCTACCCCAAGAAGAAGTGAGGTGCAACACAGGTGGGATGGAACAGAGCTGCTCTTATGGGTGCTAAGGAAACACAGAAACAGGTATGAAATAACTTGCAGGTTGAGTTTTAAGATAAAAAAATAAAATCTACCCAAATAAATTAAGGAGATTTACTTATAGCTATTTTATGGCTCATAACCCTGTCCCAAGATTTAAAATCAAATCTTAGCTTATAAAAGAATTCTGGAAACACACATTAAAAAAAACCCAAACTATTCAAGTTCTGACAAATTCTCAGGAGTTTAACAGTTTGGAAAGCTTGCCTTGCTTCTGCAGTAAGACTTCTTTATCACTTGTCTAGAACAGTTCATAAGATTCCTTTAAAATACCTAAAACTAATTTTTAAATTAATGAGCGCAAATAACTTCACAAAGCATTATAAATTCATTAAATAGAACTTCTCTTCAGATTACCAAGCTATTAAAGTTCCCAATTGTGAATATTATTAAAAAATGTATACAAAATCTCATCTTCTATTTGGTTTTTGAAGAACCGATTTAAACTTTCCAATTAAATAATCCTCATGCGATTTCTTGGGAGGAAAAAGAGAAGAGTCTCACAATACCTATTTTCAGATGAGGGAAAAGATAAGCTATTTTATATGCAAATATAACTGAGCTCATTTAATTGTTCCTGAGGGAAGCAGAAGATTTGTATGCAAACCTCTTGCCAACTGGTAGTGACTTCAACCTCCTTTTTTTTTCCCCCTCTCAAAACATTAGTTAATAACTGCACTTTCCTAATGGAAGAGAGTGCAGGATGGTGGCACTCAGCCGTGGAAGTTGCCGACTGCTCCACTGCAGAAGTGCTCAACACCTCAGAAGTTCAACAAAGCAAAAGCAAATTTCCTCAAAAATAGTGCTGTAAGAAGAATTTATTAGCCTCGCATTAGAGAAATCATTTTAAACAGGCATGCAGTGACCAAAACAGTCATACCAGTGAATCTATATGAAACATCCTTTGTTGACATTTAAGTTCTGTGCTGCTACCATGGCAAGTGGTAGTAACATATAACTCACTTGCACAGCCAGGCACTCGGGCAAGGCAAATAATCCAGTATCAGGCAACTTAAATATCATCTCTATCTTTTACCATGTGGGAAAAATCTACAGGGTGTATTGTAGGGGGAGACATTTTAAAATTGCATTGTCACAAAATCACAAACCATACCATGTATTTGCAAAGAGACTGGTGTCAAGCTAGCACAGCTGGGTTTTAAACTGCATCGCAAAGAGCTGCTTCTGTGGTCTCTCATCCTGTTGAACATTTCTGTGAATTTTTCTCAAAGCAATGCATTCTTATCTCTGCTTAGGTTCATTTATCCACTTTACAATTTATACACAAATCCACATCTCCTCTAATTCAGCTAATCACTTCATGCAGTCTAAACAGTTCACTAATCCCTCAAAAAGGTAGATTTACAGTGTGCTCCTCCATAAACCTTAACCATTACGTTAGAACAGGGAGATATCTGAGTAGTCTAGCATAGTCAAAGCTAGGGACCTCCACTCAGCATTTTGATCTATTTGCCACAGAGCTTTGCAGTTGTTAGCTGTGTCACATGCTTTCATGTCAGCAGATGTGTAGAGGCACAGCAAATGGTTGGGGTTTTTCTCTTTTCCTCCTGAATCTGCACGATGTGTTCTAGATCTCAGCACAGCGAATTTAGGGAGCACAGTTGCGGTCCCCAGTCCCGTGGTTTTAATGACCCATTCCTCTTCTGGCATAAATTATGCTCTTCTGAAGAGGTGATTTCATCCACATCCAGCCATTCACATTCCCACGCCAGGCACATCCAGGCTCTCGCCTGTTCCCACGCGCTCCCCAACCACCGCTCACACTACATTGTCTTGCAAGGCAATGGGGTTCAGGTATGAATCACGGCTTAATGGAGGAATTCGAGCTTCAAGAAAACCCTGATGTGTGTTTGCGGGTGTAGTGAATTTAACACTAGGGGAACGAAAGTAGTACTCCAGCTGCCAAGTCCGCCCATCCCTCCAACTGCTAACAATCATGCAAACATAGATTTTTTTTTTTTTTGATGCCTTCTGGACTGAAGCCCTAATACAGGTACCAGGATGTGCAAAGAGTTATTCAATACCTCGTGATAAACTCAAAATCTGTTTTAAAATAAACTTTTCCCTGAAGAGGCTACAAGAAAACAGCTAATTAGGATACTTGATTTTTCTTTTATATTGTTACCCATAGTAGCCTCAAAGAAGAGTGTTTTCTAGACATGTAAGAATTATAGTGCAATTCATTATTTTCCAAACATTAGATAAGATCAAGCATGTCCCTGAATTATATATTTTTAAAATCTTAGAAGTCATCAATTGACAGTGTAGAGAGAGGGAACACAACTCAAGAAATCAACATTCCCAACTCAAACCATTGACACAAGCCAAGAGGAAAATGAAAGTTGACAGGAGAGGCAAAAATAGCATCCTGGGAAAGCATTCTCTGTGCTCTTTCTGCTCTCTGCAAACAAATCCTTGCTAAAAAATGCTGTTTGCTTCCCAGCCCCCATTAACATCACATCTTTGTTTTGAGCTCTTTTCCTTAGCTCCACCCCCACCCCATTAATGACCAGGACAGTGCTCTAGATACAGGTTATATAATTATTCTTTTGGCATTACTCTTAACACCAGACTTGTGCAAGTATAGCAGTACTGTAAAGAAGCTAAAGGTGGCCTGTGCAAGATCTGCCCAATTCCTTATCATAAACCATTTCTGAAGGAAATGTTAGGTGGACTTCTGTTGCCCCAGTGTGAGCTCTTCATGCTATTCCACAGCAGATCCCATTTCATACTAAATTACCTTGTGTTGCATTTGCTAGTAGGGAGGATTCAAAAAATGGAAATAGTGTACTTCTGCATGAGAAAGTTTTGTTGAGTCTGGTCTAGCAAGACTGCTTGAGGTGGAAAGGTGTTCAGCAGAGACACTGCAGAGCTCCTCACTTCTGCCAGCATCCCTTCCACTGCTACAGAGGGGTGTGCAGGCAGCTCCCGTGCTGACAAGAGAAACACAACCTAAAATGTAAAGCAGGTTGTTCCAAAGCACTGTTTGAACTTGGCCGTAGGAATCTTACAGTCTGTTTCCCTGGATGACTTATGACTTTCATTCCATGATTGCACTTTTTCTACTCAGAAATAGAGCAGTTTGGTAAATTGTTTAAACGAATAGCACCAGTATTTTTTGTTAACAGGTAAACTGTTGAAAAATAGTATCTGCTGTAGATGCTGTGCATTCAATATTCAACTCCAAGTATAGCTAGAACATTAGCTGCATCTGTACTCAAATCCAGGAACCTTGTTATACTATTTATTGTTCAAAACGATATAAAAATATGATTCATTATTCAAAATTTTATAGCCATTACAAAGTCTGCTACATTAGATCCATAACAATTATCTCACACTCTGTCTTTATGACTCAAAGAGCATCACTTTGCTGTTCTCAGCCAAACACAAAGAAGTGTAGTACTCTATACAGTGATCGATGGATTAAAGCCTTTGTCAACAAAAACCATTATCATGTCACCAAATGTGTTGCTGAGTAAGAGGTGGAAGTTGCTATTCAGCTGGAAGTGGAAGAAACAAAACACCTGCATGTCTGTCTCAGGCCTTATCACTGATTTCAGGAGTGATTTTTGCATGGTTTTTCAGCTTTCCCATCTATATGCAGAGGATTTGGAAACTAGCTGAAGCCCTTAAACAAAGTTTAAAATCCCCATGAATGAAACTTGAGTGTACAAGAAGGACTGATGTAATAAAGTGGAGGAAACTATGGTAGTTAATTTCCATCAAAACAGATTAAGGAATAGAAGTGTAGCAATTAAGTAGTTAAAACTGAAAGAAAGAACTGAATCCTATAGCTAAGAAAAAAACATGTGTAACATCAGCCTTCTCCTTGAAGGCTCTTTCCCAACTCCTTGGCTTTCTAAAATAGTATTTGTCAGGACATCATCGCTTGAAGAAGGTACTTGATAATCAGACAGGAATTATAACCCACTCGCATTCTAGAGCTGTCCAGTTTAACGTGCCAGGTTACATTTCATTTTAATTCCTGTATCTTAACTCATAACAACAAATTCCTCAAAATGGCTTTGTAGGTTTTTAATCTTCTGCAGTGTTGCCAGTCTTTTGGCTCAGGCTGGTTAAAAACAATAAATGCAACCTGAAAACCCATGTTACCCAATTACTGACCCAAGGCAGAAAAATCCTGGAGCTGACAAGGCAACCTGATCTGAAAATTGACAATCGTACAGATTAACTCCTGTAGTTTAGTGGCAATTATAGGAATGAGTTGTCACTAGGGCTAAATAGCAATTGCTTGTAAAGTGTATTAGAAGTCAATAAAACATTCAAAAACTCAATAGATATGGGTTTTTCTAACTCTTCTTTCAGAACTACCTTATAATAAAACACTACAAGTCTTGCAAGTCAGTCTAAGCTCTCTGATATTGCTAGATCAATATTAAATAAGTCTCTATTAGTTTAAGCCCACTACATTTAAAAAGTATTTTGTTCTAGCAATACCAAAGTAGTCAGTAGATTTTATCATAGATTTCACTATAAGGAATTGAAATGTACTTGATGCTTTTCTTATATGCAGATTCCATTTTTAGCAACTGCAAGCTCATTTCTGCCATTTGGTTGCACCTCATTAACTGTACTCACTCAGTTGTTGACTCCCACAGCTTCTGGGTCAACACTACTGAGATGGGAATACAACCACCAGGAATTTTGTCCAGAGCGTTAGAGTCTTCATGGGATATTCAGAAGCAGCAGGAGATGGGGCTGGAGAAAAGGCTACAACAAAAGTCTAAGGGCTGTCTAAGAGATAGGGCCAAAAACTAGGACTAAAGACAGACACACCTGCAGCATAGCTCATGTCAGGGCGAGGTCTGACCTTAAATAAGGTTCCTGGGCCCATGGTCAAGGGGTGAGGGGAGGTTCCAGGTGAAGCTGGTTAGGGCCATTAAGGCCCATTTGCGCTTTCAGGGCATTAGCAGTGAGAAACCAATGGATGAGGAGGCGGAGTGGCTGTAGAGCTCAGGCGTTTATGAAGAATTTGATATGGCTGGATAGTAAACCTGGGACAAAAGGTAAGTCATACCACATGGACATCCAAATGAGAAAGTAGGACTGGAACCCAGAGACCAGAGATGTCAAAATCCATGAAAGAAAGAAGACATGTTATATCGTAAATCGAGGGAGAGGTTTTAAAAAACACAGCAGTACAAGTGAAAAAATGAATGGAGTTTGATATACAAACTCCCCCCAAAGAGGGAAGGTGGACTAATAGTGCAGTGCAAAAGTAAAGTGGCAATACTCTATAGAAGCTCAGACAGGAGTAAGTCTGGGCTGGGAAACCATGCTTTCCCTCAAAGACTGTATGTTTTTTCTCTCCTTTTTGTTGTTGGGATTCAAGTAGTGTGAAGATGGTCCCCAGGTAAACTACTAAATTACTACTCCCAAGTGATAGAGAGTAGAGTAATAATTGCATAGACTGCACTCTTTGATGACCGAGGTGAAGGTCAACATCACTTCATATTTCTATATTTTCACGTTTTTAAAAGTGGGTTGTTTTGGTTTGGTGTGTTTTTTTTTTTTTAAATAAACAACATCCTCAATCAAAATAGAACAATGCAAAGTATTCAATGGTTATGAAATTCCAAAACTTATGTTACTGTGCCACTTATTCTGGTTATCTTCATCCTATGAGTTCATGCTTTATGTTACATGTATAACTAACATGATGACACAAAACCTCTTTTTACCCACATCATGCTCCATCAAGCACACAGATGGGCCTTTTCTGCTGATTCTTCTGTATTGCCCTGCTCATTTGTTACATGAGAGAAGGTATAAGGTGAAAAACATGGAAGTTGTTCTTTTAACTGAAATGCAACCAAGAGAAAGCCAGGAAAGTAAACGTGACCACCGCAGTAGTTTTCATATATATACTGAGCAAGTCAATCACATGTATATTTGCTTAAGTTTGCCTTTACGTTTTATGTTTAACCTTCCTCTCTGTAAAATGGGAAATAAGGGGATGATACTATTGCAGGAGATGTACAACTGCATAATGTTTTTCCAAAATGCTTCTTTTACTTCCCAATGCAGATCCAGTTAATAATGAGGGAAAAATGAAACTCACTGACTGAGCACTACTTGTCTCCTGCCTGGATTCAAGCAGGAACCCTGGGGGAAAGCATCTTTATGTATTTTATGTGGCCAAAGCACATAAAAGAAAGTCTGTTCACCAAGACCTGAACTGATATTGCACACATAATTTTGTTCTCAGTGTTTTCTACTGCTTAGTGTTTGACTCCACTATCTGCATGATGTTCCTTTGACCAGTTCTTTGAGTGTGTGATGTACCTAAAGTCAATGTGCTCTTCTAGATACTTACAGGAGGATTGATGTAACTCCAACTGAGGCTGGTGAGCATTTCCAATATGGTTATTAAAGTTAAAAAGATAGCTTATTTCATAAAAGCTTTATGAACAAGGGAATATTATCTAGACCCTCGAATATATGGTACCCTTTTCAAAATACTTTTAGAAAGGTATTAAACTCTGGAACACTTCTAGAGTATCTTACTGCTTCTGAGAACATTAAGAATTTTTTAAAATTTGTAAATGAAGTTTGGATTCAAGAAGCCTGCTCTCTTTAAAAGGTCCGGTAAGAAACAGAAATCTACAGGACTGAGAGCTAAATTTTACTTTTTGCCAAGCAAAGACTTCCCATCAACTTCTGATGAGTCCGAGTAGTCTGTCAAATTAATATACACTTCCTATGTAGGCTTCATTAATCTACGCAGAACATGTTGTCCATCAATATTAAAAGTACCTTAACAAGGAAAGAGGGCAGATGCTGAGAGGGCTTGTGTCTCATCAATTGCTGT
This sequence comes from Chionis minor, assembly GCA_013398295.1. NCBI lineage: Eukaryota > Metazoa > Chordata > Aves > Charadriiformes > Chionidae > Chionis > Chionis minor. The sequence continues at coordinate 2,237,206 of VZSF01002718.1, read as the reverse complement.
GCAGCAGGTCAACATCAATAAATGATTATGGCACAGAACAGATCATTTTTACAGTGAGGCTGTTCCTAAACCCATCAATTTAGGGGCTAAGAATGAAATGCAATTTTTATATTACTTATCCTTACCTCTCCTTGGTATAATTTTACTTTCCTCCCTCTATCTATTTTCCTCTGCTCTCCTCGGCAGTTGTCATTTCTACTGAAAAATCATATCTGCAGGTGATTCAGCTTTTGCAATTCTCCTCTCTCTTTCTTTGCTCCCTTTTTCTTCACAATACTTTTTAGCTTTCCTTTTCAATCCTTTTCAGCTCTCCTTTTTGTTTTTTTCTCCTCCTTTCCAGTTTCTTCCCTCTCAGTATTTTTTCCCTTTTCAAACTCAATTTCTGCTAAAATAACCAAGTCACTCATAAAATACAGATGACAAAGATTTTTTTTTTTTTAACATTTGATTGATTTATAATTTCTAGTCTAGTTTTTAAGTTGTGGTAAATCAGCAAAATTTTTTGATTGTGTTGGAATTCTCTAAGTTTACAGTTTTTGCTGGATCTATCCAGATCTGTCCAGGTTTATCCAGAAAAATGAAGTAGATTTTATTACAACTTCAACTTTCTTTGGCCAATGTTGTTCTTGGCTGAATGTTTGCAGAAGGAAAAAGATTTTTTCTTTGCATTGTCCCAGCCCTGTGTATCGTGGAATGGAAATGTAATATGACAAACCTTGCATTAAAAGCAGTTTGTCTGCAGAAAGAGTCATTGTGAATCCACAAAGACTTAGAAAGGGGAGAGGAAAGTGGCAGCCTGTTACAGACATCTGCATGTTAACTTATGAGCCTTAATTAAGAGCAACTTCTTTAGTCCTGAGAGCTGTCATCATAAGGGAAAGGAAAAAAGAACCCTGTGGCTATTTTTGCTTTTTTTCTTCTTAGTAAGTATCCTGAAACTTTTGCAGGGCAAGACTGAGCCTCCTGAAACCAAATGTTAGAGGTGCTTACCCAGCTACTGAACGTGGCAGGGGAAGAGTGCGATTACTGCCTTGCTAGACTGAAAATAATTGAGCTAACAAAAAAGGAGGGGAGGGGGGAAGGAAGGTAAGGTTTCTGAGGATGAAGTGCTGCTAATCATTCCATTTTTTATTGTTTTCATAATGAAGTTATCTTTCTACTATCCAAACAGGGAAGGTAAGGGCTGGATCTCCTTGCAAGCCAGCAACCAAGTCATCCAACAAATAATGCATTTGAAAAACAAGCATTTTTCACTGTGCTTATTTCACTTTATTTCTGGCACAAAGGAGAATTGATTCACTGCACAGATATATTTACAGGGTATCTATACCTGAAAAACATATTCCAAAGAGCTTCAACTCTCAGCAAACTATAGTACTACTCTGTGTGTGTGTATGTGGGAGGCAAAGCATTGTGGTTGTGGTTTATTAGAAGATATGGGATATGTTCTTCAGCTTAGACAATACAAAAATCTTCTACAGCCAAATATCATTACTTAAATGAAAACAGTAAGTTTGCATTTTTAGTTAACATTACCAAAGTTAGACTCTGCAGATGCTATTTGGTGAGATCCATCCCAAATAAAGCTTTTTGTATATCCCATTTCTATGCAAAATGAATTGTACTGAGCTAGGTGACAACTTGGTCTCCCTGCTTTCTACACTCTCTGTCACAACAGATGGTAGGGTGATAGGATCTCTCCAGAGCAGATCGTGTCCTCCCTCACGGTGTAGCTGTTGGAGCCACTCTGATCTGAGTGGGCAGCCAGTGTCTGGGATCTTTCTGGGGTGTTTCTGTCACAAAATGATACTGATAACACGTGGCTCATATCTTTTATATCACCTTATTTGTTTACAAAGCATGTGTGTGTGTGTACACTTCTGGCTCCCTGAACACAAGAGAAAAACACTCCTCTCACAGTTTTTTTTGTGATCCTTCCAAGGGCAGGGAGATGCAGGAAGGAAGCACGGGAGAAGGAGAGGAGGGAAAGTCTTTTGGTCTTGCTTTGGGCAAACTTCATCAGTAAGATAGCAACCTGCGGCCACTCGTAGCCTGCTGCAACACTGTCAGCCCCCCGGAGTAGTTTGGACTTGTGCTCTGACAGTAGCGAATGGCCAGACTGCACAGACTAACTCATTGCTCTGTAGAAGCTCCAATTTGTGCCCCCTTAACCTTTTGCAAACAACAGGTACAACACGATAGCTTAAAAACCAAGGCAGACACTGCATTTCCCTACCATGCATCACTTTGCATATGTCATGAAATGGGGCCAGCTAAGTGTGCCCAGATGGGCATTACTCCTTCGATGAAGAAATCATTAAAATGTAGCAATTTGTGGGAGCCTAGGCTAGAATAAGCTCTCACACAGAGTGTTAGCGCAGGGCACAAACTCGAAAAAAATTGTTCTCCACACTTGTAACTAAAGTGGAGGAAAAAGCCCTTGAAAAGATTGTGTAATCATTTAAGTTGCTACTTCATGGATCTTGAATATGAGACACTTGAAACTCTGTGAAAACAAGGAGTGTTGTAATCTTTCAGCCAATACTCTAGTGCTAATATGTAAAACACTTCCAAGATAGCTGGGTTCTCTTTTGAGCTGACTTTTTAGGAAATATTTTTGAAGAAATATCCTCTCTAATGTTACATGCTTATCACTTTCATGCTAGACTACAGAGGGATTATACACTTGTTACTTTGGTTTCCCTTCAGAGAGTTCTGTGATGTTTCATAATTCCAGCTGACCAGTACAGGTTTTAGGGAAGATGTAATTTGCAACAGGAAATGCATCCTGATCACTGCCTCTGTTCTTAGAGGAGACAGCAGACTTCCGAGATGCAGCTGACACAAATGATGTCTGACATGCTGTTTTAGAGCTGTGTGGGACGATCTGCCATCTCCTCAGGTTCTTGTAAATTGCTGTAGGTCAAGATCAGGGTAAAATCTTCAAATTTGTCTAAAGCAGCTTTAAAGCCACTAACTTTCTACCTTTTAAAAAGTGGCTTAGATAGGGACTTAAGCTGTTGAGTCTTGTAATCACCTTTGAAATGTTTTTCTATTCTACCTTTTTCAATGAATAGAAAACTATTTACCAAAAGCTAAAAAGCATCTACCTATCACCACAAAGCATTACTGCAATGTCTGTGAGGAGTAGGACTTGGAAATCACTTGCTAAACTGGGATGATTGGCAGGGACAGTAATGGGTAAATGCTTTGACCTTTATAATATAAGTGATTATGTTTGAAACTGAGGAGGGAAAAGGCTCTTGTCTCAGGAAAGAAACAGTGAACGTTTGAATCATTTTTCCTTCTTCCAGAATCCATGCCAGAAACAGGAATTTCCTCAAGAAGTTCCATTGCAGCAGATTAGGTTTTTGTACCAAATATTTTTGTACAGGCTGCAAACCAAACCTCATGCTGCTTGCCCTTATTTAAGGTGGTGGCCAGCAAAGATTGATTTTTAAAAAAAGGGAATATTTAGTCAACTTCTTACCTCTTTTTGTGATACAAGGCTGTATGTTGGTGGAAGGACAAAAATATGACACATGAAAACATGACTGTTTTGTTTTCAAGTTCACATCATAAGCCAGCTCCAATATATAAGCATCACACTTCTCATCAGTGTCACAGAAGCTCCCCAAAGATCCTACATGGGTGGTGATTTTTGCACAAAAGCAAAGGTAACAAACTTGACCCGGTCAAGTCTGTGATACATATAGACACCCACTGCAGTAATTTGTACCAGCACAATCCCAGAGGGGCAGGAAGAGGCAGGTGACAATGTCCTGGCAGTGAGTTCCCACTTCATACTGCAGTTAAGCTGCACTGGCTTCAAAGAGGTTATTGCATCCTGTGCCAATAATTTCCATTGATGCAATGGCTATGTTTCAGGCTTTTCCCAAATGCATGGAAACACAGCAACAGGTCCAAGGAAAAGTCTTGTATGTGTGAAGTTTTGAAAAAAGATGGTTACAGTTCTTAAAAAAACCCAACACCACAAACAAAAAAAACAAAACACAAACCCAAAAAAATCCCACTAAGGAATCTGGGAGGTGTCTTTCTAACTCGGCTTTACTAATGATAGTTCGCTGCTGTGGTTATTTGTGTACATTTCCTGAGCACAGCAGACCTATTTTCCTTGCTCTGGTTTTGTCTTATAAAACTCCAAAGTACAGAACTATCACTTGTGTTTGCCAGGCATGAAACATGGGTGTGATGTAATGTAACTATGGGCAAGGTGGTTTAATTAAGCCCTATGGTTTATCTTTAACAGATGGGTTTAGAATAAGCATTTTTGTTTTCTAGGAACTTTCAATTTTTCTTTTACACCTTCCCTTTTCCACTGTAGCGGTAATTGCTGGTGTGCTCTTCACCTGTCATACAGCCATGCAGTTCCACAGAGGGATGGGGAAGGTTCTGTTCAAAAAAAGTCAATGTATTTGGGGGACGCAGCAAATTAACTGGGAGCCTGTTTTTCTAATGCTGATTTATGCCACCAGGGAGATCCTCATACGGTGTGAAGCAGCGCTGTGCTGGTCTCAACACGGCTACTTAGTTTGGTGGGGGCTAAAAATCTGGTCCCAAGAGTGTGTGATTCTCTCCTTGTGCTGATGCAATTATCACCACTGTGTCTGGGGAAGGTTTTGCTTCTGTCTCTTCCTCTTTATAGATCCTACAATGCACTGTTAATCTCTTTGCTTTTGAAGGTTATCCATGCTGTTGTGGCAAGCTGGATTTGTGGCTGGGCATTGCTACCTGTGTGAGCTTTGATGCCATAGGGCTTGGTGGCAGCCAAATCTCAGCGGCACTGGCATTGCTGCAGCCTTGCTGTCTGCACTGGAGCCTCAGGGCTCACCTGGTTTGTCCAGCTCAGCCCACACTGCCATCTCACATACTGCTGGCACCTAGGCTGAAAGCACTTCCAAGCCTAGGTTTGCCTCTACATACCAAGAACATGCTGTCCTCCCCACAGCACAGTACATCGAGGAGGTAGGAGTTACCCTGTGTTGTGTTTCCCTGCCAGCAGTGGCTTAACATGCTATATTGATCTGGCTTGAGGAAAAGCAAGGGAAAAAAACCCCATCCCCATGCTGCTGCTCCTGCTCAGCTTATAATTTTAAAATACGTGGTCCATTTGACTAGCACTCCTGCGTTTGTAGGTTAGACACACCCTCCGGGTCAGCTTTACACCTTCAGCTGGAAATATAGGTCATCTGGCTGCCATGCAGTATGTTCCTTATTCTTTAAAGCACAGGTTCTCACACTCAGCTCCGCAGTACATTGCCCATCTTTTCAAAAAGCTCATTTTGCTAGAGTAGCAAGCGGTTCAGCTGCTTGTGACATTAGCAGTCCTACCACCATGGCAGCAAAAATTTTTTCAGTCTAGGTATTGCACACTTTTAATGAGAGCGTTTTCCACTGGAGGGTTTTCCTGCCGGGTTTTTCATGAGAAGACACTTATCTTAGCCCTATCAATGAAACTACTAATTTTCAGGTGTGATAGTTAATGTCTACAAATCACGGCAAGTCCTTCAGTTTTTCTGCTGTGCTCACAGTCTGTCTATTCTGATGCTAAACCTATGATTTGTTCATTCCTGTGTCCTCAAGAGCCCATCAAAGGTTTGACAGCTATGTGTGAAAGGGATCCTTGCAAGCTCGCAAAGACCCAGTTGGGTTCAGGTACTCTGCTGAAGGACCTGCTGCTTTCTTTATCATATACATTTGCTACGTAGCTCAAATAAGGCATAAAGTGGTTTACATATACACGCCTGCAGAATTTAGTCTTAGATATGATCTTAATGTGCAGCGAATTTTTTTTGGCCCCGATTCCTAAGAAACTGAGGCTTATGCAGTCATGATGTGAAAGGAAAAGCCCTCAAAGGTTTTCCAAAAAAGACAGCACAAACCAGCCAGTGGGTTCACAAACCAGAAAATTTATTTCAAGGTAAGTTTTTCACAGAGAAGGTGGGTGGTGTGGAGCTCCCTTTGGCCATGGCTGTAGGGACTCTCCAGCTGCCTGTAGTATCATGACGGGGTGCTTCAGAGCTCATTTTATCCAAGGCTATGTGTGTTTCCATAGTCCTTAGGTAAATGTCCATGTAGAACACTGTGAAACTGTCCAGATTAGTGGCAGATAAGGGAGGGAACAGGACTGTACCAGGAACTCCTTTTATTCTAGTGAGGGGCTGAGGCAAACAGGAGAATCAAGAGATGCAGCATCCAACCCTGTGTAGCCACAGGGAGCCCCCACCTCCCTGCATGGGGCTCCCCCAGCTCACACCAAGACTGTCCAGCCCTCATCTCCCTGACAGTCAGAAGACACTCATCCTGGGCCAGCCATCTCACCAACCCAGCTGTGGCTTGGACCACCACCAGCGCTCTGCCTGTTGTGCCATTGTGGCCACTGAATTATTGTCGGGAGCTCATATGGCGCCCAGCCATCGGCTACCACCACTGCTCTGCCCAATATGACATGGCCAGTACATTGCGAGGGATCAGACCTGCAGCTCCTTTATGGGACCCAGCCCTCAGCTACCAAGAGAAAAGGGGTATGAAGCTCCCTTTGCCCGGGGTGGGGAGTTCTTCCCTCTCCCCATGAGAGCATGACAGGATATAGATTGGGGTTATCTTATCTGTCCTGTAGTGTGTTGACAGCTCTCCAGCTGAGTTGTCAAGGAAGGAAATGACAGTAGCATACCATGGTTTGGTCAAACATATTTCCATGACATCACCAGGGCTGGGTAGCAGAGTTAGTGCTTCATTGCTGTGACAGGGATATTAGCTTCCGCCATTGAAGCAAAACCAAAAAAAAATAAAAAAAATAACAAATGGTAATGCTGAGGAGGGAAATAAAGTAGCTGTAGGATCAATTTAAAGAACAGCAGCTCAGGAAAGGTTAAAGGAGAGTTAAAAGCAGCAGGTCCCAGCCACCACCTAATTTTTAATATTTGTGATATACCTGTTGCCGAAATTTGTGGGTTTGGGGGCTAAATTTGGGAAGAAAAATACTTGCTGAGTTGAATGATGGTAATATTTCACACCTTTGTGATTAAAGACACATCCAATGCCAAACCCTGCATCCAGGAGTGGCTGATAGTCCTAAGGATGTGACAGCCTCAGCTGCAAGACTCGCGTCTGTCTTTTCCTGAAACAAACAGCAGATTTTGTGCAAGACAGTCCTGCACACTTCTTTTGGCCTCTGGGACGAAATACATTAATTACCTTCCATCTGCATGTCTCACTGCAGCTATTCCATCCCCTAAAGACCAGAGGCAACAGGCATAAACAGAGGTTTCCCCTGAACATCAGGAAACACTTTTTTACTGGGAGGGTGACCGAGCACTGGCACAGGTTGACCAGAGAGGCTGTGGAGTCCCCATCCTTGGAGACATTCAAAAGCCATCTGGACACAGTCCTGGGCAACCAGCTCTAGGTGGTCCTGCTTTAGCAGGGAGGTTGGACCAGACGACCTCCAGAGGTCCCTCTCAACCTCAACCACTTTGTGATTCTGAGATGGCTGATGTACAAACGGCATTTCTAAAAGCAGGCAGACATTTAAGCAGAGGGACTAAGAAAATTCCAAGATATAAATGATTTCTTCAAGTGACTTTGTAACTAGTTTTCATGGCATAAGCTGTGGTCAGGAATAGGTTTTGTATTTATCATTGAATTTACCCAAACTGTTCTCTTGAGATTTTTGTCTGTTACTAGAATGAAAATGTGAGCAATATTTCAGCACCGGAAACCAAAAAAAAAAAAAATTGTCACCGTTGGGGTACAATTTGAATTCAAAGAGAAAAAGTGTTGGGTTTGACCTCTGGCTACTGAAAATATGCACCTTAACACCAGTCATTAAGGTTTGGGGCTAAATTCTAGAAAGAAAAAAAGTCAATTGGCAACAGAAGTTGATTAGCAACTAAGTCATGTATAAAACAACAGTTTGTCTCTAACGATCAAAAAGATATGGATGACAAAAATGCTTAGAGTGTATACATATACCAGGGAAGCAAATACGGAGCTACAGAGAGGACTACGAATAGTAAACTACATTCATAGCCATGGCTACACCTTTCACCCATCGAAACTGAAAAGAAACAGGCTCTGGAGACAAGGAATTGCCAGAACTAACTACTGCAAAAAAATCATTCTGTAGACAAATGAAAACCAGTAGACTAGCTGGAGTACTGGTCTGATCCAGTATGTTAGTATTTAGTGGTCATAAGGAAAAAGTGATACCTTTTCAATGACTATTTCTTTTGCTCTGCTTTCTCCCTATAGACTTTGATCCGTTAGGAACTATTTGAACTGCAGAAAGCAGCAGCCTGATGACTTACACTGAGTGACATCTTTGTGAAATCCATAGTTTATCTAGAAGCTGGAGAATATCATTTAGAAACCGTTATTAAGTTATAGGTGAGTTTCTTCAAAGCTTAACTGCTTTCCTGATTAAAAATGCATACATTATTTCTAGTCTGAATGTATTTAGCTTCAGCTAGATCTAGCTGTCAGATACTGTAATACCTTTTCTTCTAAAATAGAAAGACTTATTGTATCAGAAATCTTTTTTCTCTCTGGATAATTCTAGGCTGTGATCACATTAACCTTCCCTCTGCTAAACTGTTGCCTGAGCTCTTGTAGCCTCTCACTGTAAGGTAGATGAGACTCACTCCTCAAACACTTGTATAGAGTTACCCTGGAATACTTACAAAGAGTTTTACAGATGATATTTATAAAGAATGGTTTGGATATTTTTTTGCCCCCCCTTTTAGAGGTTTTCTTTTCCTCCTGCCATTATCCACAAGTCCAGTTCCTGTATTTTGGTTGCCCAGGCAACCTCTGCTGGCTGAGCCCCTGGTGCAGTGCTGGGTTTTCAGTTCTCCACCACAGATGGAGGCTGATGTGAAAGATGGAGGAACAGGTAATGAGCTTAAGCGGGTTAGGAAAGCCCAATTAGGTGACTGACGGCAGTAATGGGAGTTTTATTTAAAGGTTAACAGTGCTAATAAATGCATTTATGCAGATAATTTAAAAAAAATCCTATGACTTGCAGGAAATAGTAGGGGGAGATTTTACATCAGTGTATTTCTAATACCAGTTGAAGTGCAATAGCTAAAAGTAATACAAAGACATGAGTGACATATGCTAAGCATGTTACTTAAACTGAAACTGATACAGCTCGTGCTTTTTTTATGTGTGCATGTCCTTGCATTTGGAAAGTATGAGCAGAAACTCCCACGCAGGCAAAATAAGAGCATTTAAGATGTTCTGACAATGCACTATATTGAGGCTTCACTCTTAAACCAAAAAGTATTAACCATTTCTACCAAAACCACTTCAGGTAAATAATAGAGATTCACTTGCTATACAGAAATTGTGTTTTTAATTAATGATCAGTAGATGTGTTGCTTTACAGCTACAGACATGTTTGCTTGCTCTTAAAAAGGTAGCTGGTCAGGACAGGCAACTCCAACAGAAGGAAAGTTTTAACATTTCAAAAGCCCTAAAATGATCTTCTAACACTAAAATTTCCTTCTAATGAAGATTTTGATGCTCCTTAAGCAGACAATTTTCTTTTGGTCCAACAAAGAGTTGAATTACACGTAAACAGCTCATTTCCAAATAGTTAGACTTGACCCTGGATCCGAATGGGGATTTGGTCAGTTTGTACCAGTGTGTCACTGTCCCAAGGATGGTGGCAATCCCTGTGAGCTTCTAGGTGTTGCAGGCTCTTAGTACGTAGGTAGAGTGTAGTCTTTGAATTATAAGTTTCAAAAGCTTTTAAGCTTTTGAAAGCTTTTGACATTTTGCACCTCCCACTGATTGATGTGGGCATGGCACTTCAAAGATCCCTCAACTTATTAATAGTCTTCATTTGCTAGTACAACAGGTGACTTATTCTAACATGGCAATCTAGAAAAATACATAGATCTCAAAGAAGTGAAAATAATTTAAAAATCATTAAAAATATAATAGAAGAGTAAAAAAATCGCATTCTTCAAAGAAAGCTACACTGAAGGTCATTATTTATATGTTAAAAAAATACTACCACCACTCAAAGCAGAGAAAAAGAGAATCTGCACATGGGACCTTACTACCATTGAATCAACACATTCCTCCTACAAAATAGTTCCATTTTCTTGGTATAAAATAATCAGGGCTACTTCCAGTTTTCTTGAAGGAACTCACAGCCTCAGGAGGTTTTGAGGGATTATGAAGATTCCAGCTAAGATTCAGGATAACAAGAGTCTTCAGACAGCCGGGTTTTTATTTAGAGCTGAATCTCTAAAATGCCTAACCACAAAAATGATGCTCTGCAATTATTCCCTGTTTTTTGGAAACGTTACTGTACTGCTACAGGTACTACTGCCAAATCATACAGAGGTAAGGGTTTATGTTATAATGAATGACCCAGACTAAACCTAGAGTTATAGGCAGGAATTATCAGAGGAAATGTTCAAGAGGAAAGGAAAGAGATGGAGAATGACACAGGGCAAGTGAAAAATGCAGAAGCCATTAAAACAATCCATGGAAGATAGTTACAGACATTATTGCAGCACTGTCAGCCTTAAGGGTATGTGAACTGGAAGAGATTGAGGTCAAAAATAGCCTCCTTCCTCACCTGTCTAATGAGTAGATGCTAGGAGGGCAATAAAGACAAAACAGCAGTGTGAACAAAAAACGCAGCAAAAGAAGGTTTTCAATGAATACTCTTATTTCAGCCTTCCCAGGCATGAAGCACAGACAGCTTCAGGCTTTCTTCAAAAAGAGAGAGGGGAAGGTGCTGCTGTACCCAAGGCTGGTTTGTTTAGGGACCCCTTCTGGACCACAACTCACTTCCAGCTCCCCCAGCCACTCTCCCACTCGTCCTCCCTAGCCTTGGTGCTCAGCAAACTTCCCAGAGTGACTTTGTCTCCAAAGGACAGACCTGAGGGTCGCGGAATACACTCTTAAAGGCTAACCTCTGCCTCGAAAGGCTGTTCAGGCTCCTGTTCCAGCTGCTGAAAAGCCTGAGCATCTTTTCCCCAAGGACCCTAACTGAAGGTGCTCTGAATTGCTCCCACTGTGTGGGGAATTGTTCGCTCCTCCCAGGACCACAGAGACACCCACTTCTGTCCAAAGGTATCAAGTCCTGGCTTTGTTCCTATGTGTCCACCCCTTTGCCTTTCACCCTGCACTCAGGGCAACACGGCCGATCCAAGCCAGACTATCTCCCCTATCTCTGCTGCATTTTTATTTGATACCACATCTGGAAGAAATATGATGGGGCATCTTTTGTGAACCTTTTCCCAGGGACAGTTCTCCCATAGGAATGCTGTTTAGCAGAACAAGGAGGACTTCTTCAAGATTAATCTTTCACTGCTAGTTTCTTTTGGTCAGAATTTCTTTGTGATAAAACTGCTTTTTTCAGAATTCCCAGAAGACAGAACAATTTCATACTGTCCTGACTTTCATGAGCAAATGAATTACGAGTTTCAGGAAGTTTCAATTAAAACTAATTAATTAAAAAAAAAAAAAAAGAAGCTAAAATTAAATTAGAAATGGTCATTAATATGTGACTTGTGAAGTTAAACTATTACACAGATCCTTGTTCTGCTCAAACATGATGAAAAAAATAAAAGTTAACCACATTGTCTATACCTTCTTGCTATAGGTGCTTAGAATAATAAATAACTTTAGAAAAGTCAAGAGTTTTAATGAAGTTAGTGAATAATAATAAAAAAAAGATTTTTTCATAGTTTTCATCAACAAACTTTCAGTCCCAAATTTAGAGGCTGCAGGGAGGGAAGATTTTTTTCTTTCTACTCTTCTGTTTCTCTCTCTACTCTCTTCATTGTAGCATGGAAATTCAAAAGGTTAATCAGAGAGGGGACATGGGAAAGCAAAATGTAATATGAAACCTGGAGACTGAAATCTTCTTTACTTTGGTTTTAATTTTAATTTTCAGTGAAAATCCATTTTAAGTGCAAAGAATTGCATAAATTTCTAAAGCATTTCATTTTAAAAGTTTTTAATAAAATTTTAATCGATTCATTTTGCTCTGATTAGCAAGTGCTAACAGTATGATTTGGATTTTGTATTTACTTAATCTTTAATTGCTAATTGTCTCTTTCTAAATTTTCAATACTTTTTCCACTGATGGTTTTCTAAGAATTCACAATGTTGATTACTTGATTTATTGATTGATTGGTTGATTTAAAGTAGATTCTATAATATTTTCTTTAAGAATTCTTTAATTAGACTGTGAACCTACTCAGACCATAAGCAAGGCATGCGTTTCCCAAAACCTGCCCTTTATTAGAATGGTTACCAAATTTTGCTGATCTGCAGTTCCTCTAAACTTTCCAGTATAGATTAATGGTGTTTGACTCTGTGTTTGACTTCTTTGGTAGTTAAGCATTTTCCAACAAGTTTTGAACTACTTTTCCTTTCAATGAAAATATTCATTTCAGAATCTGAAGAGACAGAGGAGGAGACAATTAAAGTTTTCCATAAGAATGACCACTTTTTCAAAAAAGATTTTAGGGATATTTGCCTACTTACATAAATTCTGAAAAATGCTTTTAATACATTGTCTAATGTGCTTCTTTTGGAATAAAAATAATCAACAAATACCACTCAACATGGTATTTACAAGCGTGACTGTTCTTTCTCTGTTAACTTGGACTAGCGTACAAACAGGCTACTAGAAAGTTTGAGGGTAAAGAGAGTCGGTCACATGAAAGGAGACTGGCAGAGAGACAGGTTTATTCGGTCTCAAAACATAAAAGGTGAAAAGGGGATGTGGTCATCTTCTATAAATATAGGAAGAGAAGAGCTGTTTTATTAAAGAATAATACTGGTAGAGGAATAAACAGATAAATAGATGCTATAAATAGATTGTGAACGCATTTAGGCTGGAAATAAGATGAAACTTTCTAAGTGCTAGAGCATGAAGAATCTGGTCTGATCAGTGCAAAAGGAACAAAATCCAAACTAATTTTAGGACAGAAGAGGTGCAGTATAATGCCTGAGATGTTGGAAATATCTGTTCATAGCACAATATATACACAAATGCTTAAGAGGGATTATATAGTATGACTGTAGGAATAGAGATGGCGATCAGATTCCCTTTCCCTGGTCCTGTTGCAATTTCAGTCCAAAAAAAAAAAAAAACAACTTCAGAAGCACCTTAATTCATTTAACTTACTTAGGGTCTGCATATAAGAATTGTCCAGACCCAGAAGAAAAACTGTTTCTTTTAAAAATGATGGGAATCCATGATGCCTTCTCATTGTAAGCAAGTATTTCACCAGTTACTCCCTACTTGTTGAACACTGGTTTTGGTTATTACAGAATTGCTCTCTACAAAGCAACCAATATCTGGGTTTCCCATGTAGGTCCTCCTCACTGCTCCCCAGCTTTGCCTAGTTGGAAGAAAAGGAAAAGCTCCCCTGGCCTCCCAAGCAGCTGGAGGTCCAGTGGGAGATGTCCCTCTGCTGCTGCAGGATGGTGCACGTCAGGAAGTCCTCAAGGAACAGCCTCGGACATGGGATTCATGTATTCAGTGCACGTTGCCTGCTCAAAAAGAAATATTTGTGCTGAGGCAGTCAGAATTGTGAGCCTTAAACCTCTAGAATTGCTCAGATGGGAGAAGAGAGAACAAGTAGTGTGGTGGGGAAGGGACTAGGAAAAAACAGAATGCAAACAAGATTTCTGCTTCCGTTTCTGTTTTGAGGCTGCTTCAAAGTTTTTGAGACGTTTTAATATAGTAGAAGCAGCTGAAGTTTGTGGGCAGAGTGTAGGTGATGGGATCAAGCTTCAAGGCAGTTATCGCACAGCTATCAGGAGCACATAGTAAATAAGTACGTGCCAGTCTAGAAACAGTGGCATTTCCAGGTAAAAAAATGTATCAAGCATATTCTTATCAAACACCTCCAGTAATAACCTTTCCTAGCCACCATTGTGCTCATGATTTTATTTTTTTTCTTTCATGAATTTTTATGTGACTTTTAATGTTTCATTTTGTGGTTTGTAAAGGAAAATTGACAGCTTTTACAATTATAAAAAGGGGAAAGCAGTTCTGAATTTCCATCTTTAAAGAGAAAAAGATATCTAGAAACACCTCAAGACATGTTCCCATGGGGATGTTTTTTAAAGACCCAATTTTTTTATCCTCTCATCTTGAGACAGAACGTCTCCTGTGCAGAGTTAAAACACACCAGAATATTTCTATGACAGCTCTTAATCAGGATTAACAAAAATAGTGAAACATTGTATTAATCTAGATTCTTTCCTCTCCCCTTTATAATAATATATTTTGTCTTTTATTTTCATTAAATATTCTTTTTTTCCCTTCCGGCAGACAAAACAGTAACACATTCCCCAGACAAAGCGTGTAGGTGTGTTGCCAAGGACAACAGTTTCAGACATAAATTACTTTTGAACCGCAAACCCTTTTAATGCTCTTTATCGAAGGCCATCTGTATGTTGTTATGTTAATTTAAGGCTTTCAACTAACCGTTCTGAACATAGCAATTCGGTGCGTTAGCAAACATCCGTGTTACAGCCATTTTTCACGAGGTGGTGACATTAAGTTACAGACTGCAAACAGGTATGCCCCAGCGCAACTTAGGTTTAAAACAAATTTTAGAAAGTAGAGGGAAACATTTTTGAAAGAATAATTCCTAAAATGTAACTAAAAGGAAATTAAAGCAACCCAATGAAAAATTCACAACTCATGATTTCACCCTATTGACTAAACGTATACAAGACAAATAAAGCACAGTGCATTACCCAAAATTGCCTGCTTTCCAAATTACAACTTCATAGCAGTTGCCTTGACTCGATCCTTCATCACTAACAATTTGAGCATTGCTTTTTCCTGCAGAACCTGGTGCAGCTTTAACAAGCTTCATATTTGCCAAAATGTGGGCTACTATTTTACCAAAACAAAATTTGCCCAACAGTATGAAACTTTCAGTCAATTAGAAAGAAAACTTTTCAAGTCAGAAAGTTCTTTTTGCTTTGGTATCAGCTTCGCTCCTTGACACTGACTGAGGGTAAAGATGAGTCAGGTTCTCATGAAAGGCTGAAATTGATGGTCTTATGAAATTGCACTGACTTATGCCAGCCAAAAAACTGGCTGTTGCTCTTTGTTTGCTCTTTGTTTTTTTTTAATAGTTCATAGATGTACTGTGAGTCTGGCTGGATCGGATTATACACTTTCATGTGCATAAACCCATCGGCTTTTGCTCCCTGTATATTGCCAAAGACACTGTGGATGCTGAATCAATTATAAACATTACAACATTAGTGGATTAGTTGCAGAATGCTGCAGAGTTTTGAACACTACCTTCTTAAAGAGGTCATTAAATCATCTCAGTCTGTAAGGACCTTCTGAGATGCTATTTTTTGAGGAAAAAATGTTAAACAGCTGATAGCAACCCTATACACATAGATATATTCAATATCCATAGAAGAATAGCCCTCTAAAAGACAACCTTAGAAAATGGCACAAGAGAGGACAAGTCTTGCATCTGCCACTAAGTTTTACGTTTTATAAAAAATGTCATGTCATTAGCTTGGAGCTTGGATGTCTTTGTTCTCTTAAACACTTGTGAAAATTCAGACCAGAGATCCAAGTTGGTGTATCATCAGGTGATAACCCGTACCAATGGGCACGTGCAGTTCTCACTTGCTATCTGGATCAGAGCACCAGACTGGATAAGAGCACCAGCCTGGATATATATATGCCATATATTGCTCATGGCAGCCCATTTCACAAAGAATCCAGTTCCCTGGAAGTGAGAAGTATGGTTAAAAATAGCCCAGAGAAGCAGACTCTCTCTGAAAGTGACCCCGTCTATTTTTCGTTGTATTTTCCGTGATCCTGAGAAGCTATAGGGTTGGTCTTCAGGTATCTCCCTTTGAGGTGAAACTTCAGCAGAAACTCTGCTAAAGCACATCACCAGATTTCTTATGTGGCACTTGGAGACAGATTGTTCTCAACAAAGATTTTACAATTTTGTTCCTTTGTTGCTGTGAAAACTAAACAATGGAGCCAGGTAAAATATATCCTAAAAATATTTAAAATGTTTATAGAAGAACATCTCTGAAAGCAATAAATAACAGAACAAAGAATCCTTGCTTACCTTGCAGGACTTTTCCAGACCAAAGACTGGAGAGTGCATATGTGCCCCTGCTGATCTCTCTTTCCTGCAGGCTTTGGACCTTGAGCCCCTAGATCTTACACACCCCAAAAGTGTTATGGCCAGTGCTTGGAAAGCCCTATGCTTTCCATCAATCTTTGTAAAGTTACCTGCTACTACAGGGCCAAGTACTCCACAATGTGAGTTACTAAGAATCCCAAAGCCTTCATTTTTCTGCCTGGGACCTAAGGCCCTGGTGGGTGAAGTGCCTGGCCAAGCACGAAGTCTGCTTTAACAAGAATGTGAACCCATCTGTTTCAAGAGCTCATTTAGGGCTCTGGTTACTGGTTCTGTGTTAGTTTCTCTGTCTCTCCACTTTCTTAGAGCAAAACTCGGGGAATCCCAATGCTCAGCTATCTGTTCCCCACCCTCCCACAAGGATCCAGAGTACAACAAGTAATAAAGGTCAATAAAAGATAAACCAAAAAAACCCCCAAAGCCTCACACTTAGCAGGTAAGGGAAAATGACTGCAACAGAAAAGGTGGAAAATGAAGAAAGGAGAAAATCACAACATAGCACTAAGACTTTTACAACCAGCAATAAGAAAAGGTGATGGACAGATAGGTTGTCTGCAGCGTGTGTGCATCCAAATGTCTGTGGAAGTCAGTTTGTGTCAAAAGGTGATTGAGAACCTAAGGGAGAGAATGACAGTGTCCGAAAGGGTTAGAAAAATAAAATACATTCACTGACATAGAGTTGAAAATTGCAGAGCATACCTCTGTTGGATAGCATGATTGGCGGGGAAAGACTTGTAGAAAGATCATTTGGAAAGTGTTCAGAAGGGATAAAAAATATGGGAAAAGATATGCAAAGTTACTTTGTTTCCGGAGCATCTTCTATAAAATCTTAGATGAAATACAATGACAGGAAAAGAGCCTCGTGTAACTTTTCATGTGGTTATTGTCTGGACAGATTATACCTTTCATATGCACATAGAGAAATCCTACATTTCAAATTATTTTTCAAATGAGTTATTTGAAACGGAATTTCAAAATATTAACAAGAAAAAATGTTAGAATTTAACTTGATTAAAATTAAATCTGAGGGATTTGAGGGATTTCTCTAAGTCACACAATTGAAAAGGATCACCTGCTGAACCATGCTTAGCATCATTTCATAAAGCAGAACTCCCTAAAGAAATGGGTCTGCAAATTTAGCTGGGTAGACTTACACTATTTAAATGAAGGAGATGAATCGTTCATGGTACAATGATAAGTAATAGAAGAAAGGAAACTTAGAGATGACTTTTAAAAAAAAAGCTATGGGGAGGTCAGGATCAGTCAGTCTGTCACTCTCCCAGAGGAAGCAAAAGAATATTCAGTAAAAATTAGGTTGTACTATACAATAAATGGTCTGAAAGAGGGTATTTCAGAGGTGTACAGCAGAGAAGCAATTTCTTTTCCAGTTCTGATGCTGTAGTTCTTATGCTTCCCTTGCCAGCTTTCTTTAGAAAACCGGTCACATTCAAAAGCTAACACACATCTTGCATCTTCACACCATTTGTACTAGAACTATGGCATGGGGTTTTTTTAAAATCTGTGAAAACTTGTATTATCTTTTATCTTTCCAAGTCTTGTATCTCTGTAGTACTCCTCACAGTAAAATTTAAGCCCTCCTAACGTGAATTAGATCTACGTCACATGAGCTTTTTAATCTTTCCAAGTAAAAAAAAAAATCAGTGATATTTTTGTAAGTATCTGATTCCTTTTTTCAGCCATCCCCAGTTTTTGAAGAAAAATTATAAGTTTAGGAATAATTATTTCTTTTTATCACTAACTAAACAAAATAGTTAAAACAAGAGAATCTTTTCCAGCAAAACATCTATAAAATCTTTTCCAGTCAAATAAAACATCTAATGGAGATTAAAACTAAATGTTTTCATCTCATTTACTTGGGGCTTACTCTTTTAACTTACTTTAGGGAAATGTAAAAACAAATGTAATTTGGAAATGTATGGACTTAGTCAAAGTGTTCAGTTTAATTTTTTTCTGCAACCCACCTTTGCCTAGTCAAAGCACTGTCAATTTTAACTAAGTCCATTTTCCTCTTTTGTGCTTCCACTTTTACAACACACTGCAAATAACCCAAATTTTCCCCGAGGAAAGGAAGCAACCCACAGATTCCCACATAAGACTTTCCCCAGTTTCTCACCCTGGCCCAATGTCAGACTTCACCCCATGAGTCAGAAGTTCTTCCGAAATTGAACTGTTTGGCAGTTGCCTGGATAAAGACAGTAGAAACCAGTCAGGTCTTCAGAAGCGGATCCAATGACAACAGGAACAAAATACCTTCTTAATCCCTCTACAAGGAGAGTTGTGCTTGATGTCCCCTGAAGCTGCTATTTAGCATTTCTGGGACCTCTAACTGGAGTTGAATCTAAACCTCTTACATTGCACAGACTTTGTCCATCTAAAAGGAAGGTTAGCAGCTGGCCCTCATTTTGGCCTGTTTGGGGGCTTACTTGGAAGAGTCCCATGGGGCACAGACATGGAGGGAAGACAGGTCCAAGAGATTTGGTTTGTGCTGCCATTCAAAAGGACCTCAGTGGGCTGGAGAAACAGGTCAACAGGAATCTCATGAAGTTCAATAGAGAGAAATGCAAAATCCTTTACCTGGCAGAAATAACCCCATGCACGAGCACAGTGCATGGAGGCCAGCCAGCTGGAAAGCAGCTCTGCAGAAGATGACCTGGGGAGGGGCTGACAGGCACCAAGTTGACCATGAGCCAGCAACACATCCTCATCATTCCAGCATCAGCCATTCTGTAATTCTGTTGTCCTTGACATGTTTTTATGTCCTCATGAAACATTTTCATGTCACATTTTCTTCAATCTTAGTGACAATTTATCAAGTGTCACTCTTGCCAGCTGGCTGAGGCGAGAACAGTCTAGCCATCAAAAGGGACTTTCACCCACCCTCTTTCACCTGTTTTTAACTGTGCAGGCCTCGTGCAAATCTGTGATGCTTCCACACTGGTTACTCTGTAATGCAGATCCTAAGCACCACAAGCATACGAATCAGAACATTTGTAAGTACAATAAGCCTGGCAAAGAAGTTATAATGCTGCGGACTGATCAAAAGATGTCTTCCATTGTGCAGCTGAGAATACTGCAATTCAAGAGAAATTAAAGTCTTCAAAGTTGTGGCTGTGCAGCTTAACAGATGGGCTTCTTCAAAGATTCATTATTAGTCTAACAGAAACTATAAATACCAGAGTGTGATTGAACAACCAAAACGCACACCTGCTGGTTTAAATCCATCAGAAATATGGTCAGCTCTCCGCAGCAAAGGCAATGGAAAAAACCCTCCCGGCTGGCTAAAGAAAGCAGTATTAAGCACCTTGTCTTGATAGGTTAGACACAACAGTTGTTTTCACAATATAAATGATTAGAGCAAATGGGATGTAATCCAATTTCATGACATTTTTAGAAAAAACACAAATGCAAACACATTTTTATACAGAGTTTGTCCTTCTGGGAAACAAGAAATCTTGGGATTATCCTACAGGAGAAAATTTCAGACTCTTTCCAGTACTGCTCTTCATCCTCTGTTCCCCGCACCATTCATGTCTCTGCTTCAAGTGCTCAGATTACTTTTAGGCTGAGACCCACTAGACAACAGCTGATTGTTTTAGGACTGAAAATGCGAAGTGGCAAAAGGAAATGTACAGAAAGAGTATGTAACAATTCGGCATCCCCAGACATAGTGAGGGCAGCCAGATGCCAACTGAAAGGAAACCTGAACACTATAGTCTTCTTTGAAAGCACCTCTTACGCCGGACTCAGAAAAAGCTATACTGATGGCCGTGCTGCTGTGGTTGCACAGCTGGCAATACCCTCACCACCTAAATTAGCACTGGTTGCAGCATTTGCATGTGTTGAAATCTCACCATCAAGTTGCGGCAGCAATATAATCCCACAAAAGAGGAAAACCTATGCTAAGAGGACAAAGTGTAAAAGCAGGGAAATAGCCACGTGGAGTACTTATATTAGACCTTCCTGTGTGTGGGTATAGAGGCTTTTGACAAAGAACAGGCCTAATGTTGATGGATGGGACTATAATTTCCACCAGACCAGACTGCCCTCAAAGCAAGGGACGGTGACGTTAACTCCCTGCTGGGCTCTGCAGATTCCCTGGACAATAAAGTGAGGCCCTGTTCATCCTGCCAGAGAGCATCCATTGGCAGAGACCACTGCTGAAAGAGAAAGATGTTTTTTCAGGAATTACTTCATATCCCTTGCACAATCTTGAGTTACCTCCACAGACAATGTAGCCCTGTTGCTTGGTTGCCCACATATGGTTACATGCAGCAATAATCTCCATCTTGGGCAGCAAACACAGAGAGAATTTCTTCCACTTCTGCTCAGCCCTCACCCCACATGTCTGTTTTCAACTGCTGTGCTGTATCGTTTCCTTTGGTAGAGTTCTGTGCAGTGATTTGCTACATTTTATCTCTTGGCAGCACATTGGAGTTTATACTTAAATATTTTAGCTGAAGTTTTTCACAAAAAAGTGAGTAGTTTGTTTTCTACTCACTACTTTTCTCTTGACCTTCTGCTGTTCTTCCTTTCCTTCCTAAGGCCTTGCTACACCACTGATTGTTAGGCCTCAGTCTCCTATGAAACCAAAAGGGATTTTTGCATAGAAAATTATGGCTTTCCTTGCCCAGCATGGGTCATCATTCTTACTCCTAAAAAAAAAAAAAAAGCTGTAAAATGTAGATCTTTTTCTCCCTCCTCTCAGAGATGTATTTTGTTCCCAGAGGTCCAGCATCAGTGTCTTGTTTATACAGCACAGCATCTCCGAGAGTCTCCTGGTGAGCTCTGGATCCCTTTGTGTTCACAGCACACAGGGTAAGACTGTCCCAGCTCTGCTCTACCTCCGTTTTAGACCATAGGAGACAAAGACGGCAGGTTATGAAGATGCAGTCACAGCTGCTCCATATGATTCAGCTCACTTCCACAACTGTGGTCTGGAGGAGCCTGGGATTACACAGATCTCCAGAGTCCGGCCACAGAGAAGTTTACCCACAGCAACAGAGGGGTCCTGGAACGCGAACACAGCTCATGTTCTAACTCAGCTGAAGATATCAGCTTGGTGCTGTGCTGGAGAGGTTCCCTCTTGCTGAGAGGCTAAAACTTCCCAGATAACTACAGCATTTCTGATCTGAGCTGCCTTGCATCCAGATGGCTCAGCACGCCCTGTTCCTTGATGGCTTTGAAAGACCACACAGGCATCCTCTGCCACGTAGGACAAGCAGCCCTTTGGCTGTGCTGTCCGTCTGTGTAACAGAAATAAATTGCACTCATGTTTTGGAGGCCTTATAAGCATTGGCACATTGAAGGGTTTTATATAGTCAATTACTATGGTAATATAAATATGACTGATAAAAATAGTATTTATTAATATCAGTAAAATTGCATTTAAATGATGTCAGGTCTCAGTGAGCTGCAGACATCGACAATTCAGAGCTTTATGTTTGATTTTATAGTCGGCTGAGAATTGGTTGCCTCTTAACCCTGAGAAGTGGGACTCCAGTCACGGTAGGAGTGCTGTGACTTCGCCCTCCCGTCTCTAGCACAACTGCTTACGTTCATGTTCATACACGATACAACCCGGGTTATGTTGCTGTGCTGGTTTTTGCATGAATCTTGGAGGAAAGCAGAGGCTGCCATTTGGCAGGGAAGAAAGGAATAGCAAATTATTGGGTAAGATAAATTTCCAGCAAGACGCATCTCTGTATTAATCTGGACTGATTGTAACTATTGGTCACAAGTGCAGGGAGGCTGTTTGGTGCCTGAGATATCGTGTTGGGCTGGATGTACTTTCCTTGTCGTGAGAGAAAAAAGGGAGGAAAAAAAAAAAGTATTCTGGTTTATGTATAGCTGGGCACTTTTCACATATATCCTCATGCATCTGGTTTCTACCAAATGGGGCTGAGAGCTGAAGCGTCTGGCACTACGCTGGATCTCCCATCCCAGTCCCCATCCCCATGATGCACTTTCTCTGGCCAACACCATCATTCTGCTCCTTTACAGGGAGGAAGTTGTCAATAAATAAATATTAGTCAGACCTTTTTAGCTGGGGTTTTAATTAATTTTTGTTTGGAGCAGCTTTGTCACAGTTCCCTATACTCAAGCAGGGATTCCTTATTAAGGTTATCACAGGTGTGGGGTGAAAAAAGAATGGAAGCTTTGTGCAAACAGTGTAGGCAGAGAGAGCAAACGAAATCGGCTATTTGAACTCAAGCTGCTCATTCCCTTTGGAGGAGAAGAAAATAAAAAGGCACATGAAAAAAACCAAAAAGCCCAGAAATTCCTGAAGAATGCTGTATGCAGATAGCCTCCACAGCCTCCTAGAGCATGTGGTTGTATTTGGAAGGTGAGCACACGTTGCTTTCACCGGAAAGGAAAGGCAGCATGACACGTGAATAAATTAGCAACCAGCCAGAGTTTAAAATTGCTCTTACAGAAAAAGAAAGATATATTCCTTTGCTCTGCATAAGGAGAGACATATGAACCTGAAGAGATCTAGTCTTCTATCTAAACTGCTTGAGATCTGGTAAGTCACAAGCCACCACAGTGACCCATTTCAAGCAGTGTTATTCTAGCAGTACACTACAGTAAGATATACTCTTTACATTTTTTTTGGCTGTTGGATTTTCCACATAGTATAGACAGTTTTGGCAAACAATGCAGACACAGTTTTAATATAAGCTGAAATAAATGCTGCTTTTCCCCATTGTCTTTTGGCTATTCTATTTAATAAAATATTTGAGATTTTTATAAGGTACGTCATATATTCTGACGATGGCATTCTCAGAGCAACAAGGGGAAAAAAGATCTGCTTTCTTCAGGAAGATGTATATATCAGTAAGGTTCCCTGTTAATTTTCATTGAGAAGCGCAGTTTTTTTGACAAGAAAAGAGCCCTCAATAGTTCTTGGAAGTGTGAAAGTACATCACAAGCATAATCAGTAATCTTGGGAGGTCACACTCAGCCAGTCACACTCAGTCACACTTGCCTGAACTCACTGCACGGTTTGCCGAACAGGATAGAAGGACCACTTTAATTTCAGTATCACTGGAGAATCTATAAAATCTCATCTAAAGTTCATTGTTCCTCAGGCTCCATGTGCTTCACAATATTCAACAATTGTCTATCCTATAAATCAGTAAGTCTTGATGTGATTTGAATAGCCCTGGCTGGAGTTTTTAAGAGAGCCGGCTGTGATTTTTTGGCTCTCATCCCTGTTTCCAGATGGTAACATGCATTTAAAGACATTGCATACATTTCCACCCAAAACATAAACAAATAAACAAAACCTGTGCTAAAAATGTTTTGACATTTACAAAATCAAGCACCAGAAGTTGAGAAATATGAGAAGAAAGGGTCACCGTGCAGCCAATTCACAGAGTATTCATAAATCAGAAATCTGAAATTAGAGTTTTAAACAGCCTTTGCCCCACTTCTCCAGATTTCATATGCATGAGTGATTAAAATTGTATGCAGGTTTCACAAGGACCTGCGATACCTCTGATCTCTATCCCTAATGGACATATTTTTGCTGGGCCAACCCTATCCTTTTCACAGCAACAGCACAACAGCAGGTCTCAGTCAAGCTCAGCCAAAAATACATCTGTGTTTTCTTCATCTGGTTTCCAGTGGATGATTAGTGCAGAAGTCTCGTCAGCTGCCCCATGACATCGTGTCCTCCAAGAAGGTTCGCAAGTCCCTTCCCACCTCCCCAGCCCGACAAGCCACTCTATTCTTTGATGGATACCCGAGTCCACCTCTGCGCTCGTTTTGCCCATAGTTTTGCTTCACCTGCACAAAGCCAGCCCAGGTCAGCTCTAAGCATTGTATGCTCAAGGGAATTCTTTCCCACTAAGCTGGTACCACTTATTACCATCTCTCCCCAGGGCAGTTCTTTGCCAGTCTGATATTACTTATATATTAAAGGCTTATCCCTATTCTGTCCTCTCACAGCCATACTCAGAGCAGCCTCAGGGCAGGTCTGGACAGATTGAGTACACATATTTGTAGAATTGCTAATCTGCAGCATACAGATAGAAACTTTTGCTTCCTGGAATCCTTATACAGAAATACCCTCCCATGTTATATGGTTTAGCTTTTGTTTATGATGCTGAACACAAATTTCCATAATGGCATTGATATATCACTGTCTACAAGTCATTACCATGACTGAGTTATTTATGTCCCTAAATATTTACGTATTCCATTTCAACCAGGAACTATTTATCAAACAAAGGCAATCACTGTGAAACAAAGTCAGCCTTTTCCTTGTGAAGAATGATCCAAATATAAGCACTCTCTTCCTTCTGACTACACATTAATCTTCTATGATATAAAAAGTCTGTCCCTTCTTCCAAGCCAGGAGCAGCAAAATGATTTCAGACTGCATTTTTGAAGTACTCTGTAGAAAATTGTTCTTTTGAGAAATCCTGGTCAACATATTTAGTGCTGTATGCATATTTCATAGTATGATAGATCAGTATTAAGTGTACATAACAGCAGCATGAGAAATATGGTATCAAAACGGCAGTAGTCATTTATTTGAGAACAATCTTGCCTTCAAATGGCAGGATTAGCTATTAGTTTACATGCAAAAATCATCCTATTTCATTGGCCAAGTTGATTTTTTTTTTTCAGGAAAGGGATGAAAAGTTCATCAAGAGCTTTGCAAAGGACCTGAGAATAAGGCTGAATTCACTGGAGCGGGTCCCAGCTTTTGTTCTGAATCCAGTCTGCAGTCATCCTGTAGATCCTATGCCCAGTTGGGCTCTCCAGGCTAGTGTTACTACTACTAATTTCAGCACGGTTTGCTTGGATCATCACATCTAGGCCTTCCGTTACTTAACCTGTTGTATCCAAATCTCCTCTCTGCAGAAAGACTCCCAAAAAACAGAGCCCTCGCAAGTCCACCCCTCTGTGCTAAGGTGAGATCATCCATACCTAAATTGCTCCCCACAGGCTTTTATCTAGCCAGTTCCTTAAAATCTTAGTAATAGAAGTCCCATCAACTATAACACCAGTGATAACACATTTCTCTCATTATTAACAGAAGTGTTACACTTTGCATTTATAATAGGTGCTGCAGTCGCATTGAAAGAAGCTAAGCATTTAATATTTTAAAAATCACAAAAAACTTAAACGAGGCAAATTATTTTAGAC
Source organism: Chionis minor (assembly GCA_013398295.1). Classification (NCBI taxonomy): domain Eukaryota; kingdom Metazoa; phylum Chordata; class Aves; order Charadriiformes; family Chionidae; genus Chionis; species Chionis minor. The sequence goes on along the minus strand of VZSF01002718.1, from coordinate 2,211,827 downwards.
TAATTTCAAAAAGCAATCCTGGCATATGAAAGTTAAATTAGCAATTGCTGGTATTTCAGCGTATCTTTCTGGTAACTAAGTTTAGTTCTCCAGCTATACCTATCTGCATCGGGCCCAGCTCCTAAAACTAATGCTTATCCCTTCATGAAAAGTATGCAAGGTACCTGTGTCTTTAATTAAAATCACAATCATTGAGAATATTAAACATGCAAACGAGTTCTGCGCTATGCAGTTCATGGTTAGATCAGTCTCTGAGTTGTTGTTTATCCACATAAAATTTTTTTTACTGATTTGCATATGAGTGACATATACATTTCTGGATTTTATTGTCATCATCTGTTTACTGGCAACTGGGAAACATAAAAGAGCTAAATTCAATGAATAAATTATATGCTGTCAACAGTCCACCAAGCACTCCTTTTCTGTTAAAACTAGAATACCATTGGTTAACTTCAAAGGATTTTTTTTTAATTATTATTTTGAATGGATGGAATTTCTAGAATAAATCGTTTAAAGAAAAAAAAAAAAAGCATCAAAATAATCGTTCCACAGTGTCTTGGTTGAAACAATATGTGTCAGCCTAAAAGTAGCCATGGCTGGGGATGTTCCTTTGCCCTGTCCTGCCATGGGCCAGTCACTCCTGCTTGTAGCAGGCTCCTCGCTGCAGACCCCTGCGAAACTGCACGACAGCACCAGCGAGGCACAGGTTCTCCCATACTGACATTTCGTGCAACAGAAAATTGAAAACAAGGCGGCCTTTGCTGTGAACATCTGACATCAGTCCCTGGGGAGCTTCAGAAGTACAAAGCAGCAGATAAAACGAAACCAAGAAGTCAAGGGGCTTTGAAATCCTGGGAGCTGTTGCTGCTGCCGCCTCGTAAAAGCAGGATGATGTGTGTTTGTGGTGGGAAGTCACGGGTTACGGAGCTGAAGGAAACACTACCTCTAATGATACACAAGCAGCCGTGCAGTATCAGAGGCAGCATTTCTTCCAGCTTTGTATAAGCCTGTCATGCTCTAGAGACACACGTCTGAAGACACTGCCCCAAGAAGATGGTGCAGCGAGTTGGTTTTATTGTCCAAGACGCCCTTAGAAAAGCGAGAACCCAGCAGGCAGCGGTGGGTGAGCGGTGGGACACGACCCAACAAGAAATAATAGCTTTCCCGATGTCAAGCAGCAACACTGATGTCACCACTGCATTAGAAAGCCACACCACCACCAAAGCGTTTTAGGGCTTAGCTAATTAAGCTCAACCAGGCCAGTTTGTTTTTAAGGCACAGCCACATAGTCATAGTCAAATAAGTTTTTAATTACAACCCAAATCTATTAATAGATCATTTAATTGCTCTTTATCTCCTGCAGTGTACAGGCAGCTGAGCTAATCCAAACCGTTTCAGGGCTATTTTAGCTGGGCTGTCTTTGCACAGAAATAGGTGAAGAAAAATTACGTGTCTTATGCACGTGGCTCAGCCTCGAGACAGTCACCTCCAGAAACTAACAGCTAAGGACAGTTTTCCTTAAACTGTTCACATTAGTTTTGTAAGAGGCTCCCTGTCTTCATCCTGGATTAGCAGATGGATTGGGAACATCTGGAAATACAGATTATGCGAATGCTGCTTGCTAGCTTTTTTTCTTAAATCTGGCTGGGAAAGGAAGATTTGGGAAGCTAACCGGAAAAGAGACCGGCACAGGCAATCTGGAGCCCTGCCATGCAACGCAGACACGCGTTATGCCTTCCTGATCAGCAACACACCACACCAAAATGTCTTGGTCCGACTCCTTGGCTCTGAGTGATTAATTAACAGTTACTGCCAAAAAAAAGCTGAGTTATATAATAACATCGTGCAGGTCCCATTTCTCTTGTAGTAATGTCTGCTTAATGCAGTGACTCCTACTTCATTCTAAATCTACTTTTCAGGAACTACAAACCCTACATTCTTTCTCAAGCTCAAAAAGTAATTGTGTTTGTTCTGGTAAAACAGCAATGGATGAAACAGGCTTATCTGTAAACAATTTCTTTTTCTTTTATCAGGTCTACATTTTTCACAGATTGTTTGTCACAATATCAGAAAGGCACCACTTAAAAGAAAAAAGGAGCCTGACTCAGGTATTGGACTGCTGAGATAACACTGCAGAAATGGGTTCGGGGGAAAAAAAGGCAAGATAATGTATCAAAAGTCCAGCTTGCTGGGGGTGCAGCTTGTATTATTTTGTGGTGCTTGTATACCTTACACTTTCGATACCTTATAATTAAAAAATAACAGCCACAAAGCCAACCAGGCTGTAATATTGGCAAAAAAGAGCATGCTAGTGGTGCATCCCAGAAGCTGTGAATACGGACTCTGATTATCTCTTGCCTCTTAATTCATCAACTATTAAAAACTAAGCTGCCAGTATCGTTCTCTACAGCATGCGTGTGAGTATATATGCATAAATGAAATGCTCTTAACAATCCGCCAGAAATCTCCGAGCAGAAACACTAATTTAGCCCCGGCTCAGCTCTTTTGCAGATGGACTTGGCGCTCTCCATGGGGGCGAATGGCCCCGCGCAGGGCGAGCGGGGAGCGCTGCCGGCAGCCCCGGATGCCCAGACTGTTCCTGCAGATGACAGCGCTGGGCAGGCAGCCGCTTGGATGGCAGAAGTAGGGCAGGTATGCCCTAAATGCAATTAATTAGCCCTGCTGGTAAAGCTAACATGCGCCGCTTGCAGTGCCAGACAGAGCTGGTTTTCCTGACTTCTCATATACCCATCAAACGTGCCCTTCCAGATTTGAAAAATATGGTTTAGTTGTAGATTACACTGGCAGTCCTAGCCCATTGCCTCTGACGTACAGATAACATGAGGCTCCCCCATAGCAAAGGTTGCTCAAGAAGCAGAGAAAGCTTTCTGGTTCTGTTAATCAGAAGTGGTAAATTACAGATGTCTAAAACGACGGCTCTACTAATTTTTAATGGAAACGCATTTAAATTTTTTTTTTATGTTTTCAATACAACAATCAAAGCTGTTCCACAGCACCATGAAACACTTTACAAGCATTAATGGGGCAGCATCTTCCTTTTGGTGCTATTTTTGTCATGTATTTTTTCCAGGTAACATCAAGAATGCTTGCAACCAAAACAGGAAATCAAAATCCTTTTCAATTATTATTTTTTTTTTTACACTATAAATACATCTGAAATTTCATTCTCACCTTTCGCTGCATGTTTAGGTAACATATATCACCTCTTGTTGGGATAGTTACCTCCAAAAATGAGGAAAAAATTATTACTTGAAATAATGATTTAAATTCTTAATTCACAGTAGCTCATGTTAACATTTTAATGGAATTATGATGAAAGGGTAAATAAAAATTCACCTCTTCAAAGATAATGGAAGCAGTTACCTCTGTTTAAACATTTATGGAATTAATTTTCTTACATAAAATTAAAAAAATTATTTTAGAGCTTTAAATGAAAAAGTAGAATATGTTTAAACTATATCATATAATTACATTTTAAATAGATATAATACTATATAGTATATTAATATTATAAAATACTGAGATATTGACTTTTTAAAACTTGAAAACTGAAGGAAACATGTTCACATCCTCATAAATTCATGCTGAATTTAGGTTTCAGCATGGTTCAGTAGGTTCAAAAGCAATAAATCAGCCCTAGAAAAAATAGGAGACCGGCTTAAGAAGAGGAGACTATATGAACACACTTTTTGCTTTTCAGACTGCTTTCTGATTTTTAAATTTTTATGATGCATATTGCTGTCAGTCCACCTGAGTGGATTACAGGGACTACAGTTTAGCCCTTGACATGCTGTGGCCTCTTCATGATGGAGTGAAATAAACCATCAACAAGGAGAAAACACACCCCGTCACAGCAGCCTCCAGCGCTGGTGGCTGACAAGCTGCGCTGAGCAGGGCAGGAGCATCCATGAGCCAAATGAAGAGGGGAGAGAAGAGAGAAGAGGATTCTGGCTGAAAGCCTGCCCAGTGCTTTTTCTAAGACGCTGAACAAAGGGAGATAATTTTTCCAATTATTCCCAGAGCCATGGTGGTACAAAAATCTTGGTCTTATTAAGTTCACACTGATTTTCCAATTTTGTCATGCTGAAATTTGAGCATTTCCTACTAAATCTGGGGGGGTTTCTCCCTCCTTTCTTCCCAGTTTCTAATCTAGGATTTTTTTTTATTTCAGCTGAAGGGTCTGGTTACACCTTGCCCTGCCTGGAGCTCAGCGGGGTGAAAAGGTTAACGTCTTTCAGTTCAGCAGTACCTTCTCACCACCATCTCCCTGGGAAACACCGGCACCCTTTCAAATTGCCTGCTGTAAACTGCTCAGCTGGCTGCTCCCTAACCTGATTCAGTCAAACCCATCAGGTTCAGCCAAAAGGTGTTAATATTTGCTTGAACGAAGCGCCCACCAGGTGCTGATCCAGGCCAGGGAGTTGTCAACTCCAGACCCTTTCCTTCTCCATCACCGCTCTCACCCTACCTTCCTGCCAGAGATCGGCACCTCCTCAGATGTGCCGCTCTAACTGCTGGGGGGGTTGTTTGCTTGCTTACTTGTTTTTTTAAATACTGATCATTTCAGAGGTTTGGGTATGGAGTACACCTAAAGAAAGAAACTGGCCCAGAACAGAAATAGGTGGAGGAGGATGACTTCTGGCCAAGGGTTGGAACAAGCACTCTCATAGGCAAGGGTGGGTGGCAGCTGGAGCCACTTCACTGGGACGTGCCACTGCTTCAGTGGAGTTGCAGTACATCTTCTAAACCAGATTGCTCAGAGGGAGCCGTGCTGTGGGTCAGTGTTGGGTAAAAGGCTGTTCAATATCCCAAATTGCCTGAACACAGGCCCCTCGACAAGAAATATGAAACGTTTTAGTTGCCTCCACAGAAGCAACATTACCCTTCTCTTGCATTCACCCAGCACAACAGTAACTGGATTTTAAAGAGCACAGAACTCAGCCTTCCTCCCAAGCAGCTGCTTTTAAGATGAATTTGCATATGTATATTTTTAACAGAAGAGTCACCTTCATTCTTAAATTATTTAAGGGCTCTGGGATGAAGCTGTCACTATGACATTTTGCTGGAAAAATGAAAGAGAAAACGGTAAGAGCTAATAATATGACTGAAAGACCTGATGGAACCTTGTTGCCCAGTAAATACCCATTGTCGTTGCTAGGAACAGGCCACAGACATCACACTGACCTTGTGAGGTCGCAGGAGGTTCTCAGGCTTTGCCCAAGCCTGCCTTGGCCTGCCTGGAGCTTGGTTTTCGCTTGTTTAACCGTAACAACAATTTTTTCTAATGGCCAGGTGGCTAATTCCTAACTTGTTTGAATAATCTCTCTGTATATTCATTGAGTATAACCCTGACGAGTATAACCCTGACTAGTATAACAGAAAAAGTCGAATTAATAATACAGGTGGAATTGTTATACTCGCGGTTCTCCTTATTTTCTCACTCAACCTGTAGCAATTAGATCAGGGCTAGTAATAACCCTTTTATGAGATTGTTCAGATTTCAAGTACACTAGCAATACATTCTTTCCATAAAAGGGTTTTTTCCTCTTCACCCATAAAAAGGGATGTTAAGTGTAACGCTGAAGATGCAGTGGCTATTTATAAGGCAGCCAGGTCAGAACTGCAACAGCTAGTTCTGCCTATAAGGATAAGTATGTTGAGGCAGTAAAGAAGGAAAGGGCTATAGTTATTCTACAATCGCAGAGAAAAGGGATTTGGGGAAAGGAATTAATTCTCTCCCTGGAGTTCAAGGACAAAATAAGATATCCCTAAACCTTTAGAAGTCAAACGTATGTAAGAAGAGTTATGACATTGTACTTTTCCCTGTTTCTGTGGTCCCTGTCAATAGTTATATTTTATATAGTGAGATGTATTTTTTAATTTGTAATTTGCGTGTTTGCAGACTAATCTGAAATTGCATTCCCATAAAAAACCCCAACACAACCAAAGGCTGTGTCCAACAGCTGTTCTCCTGCTACTACCCAGCAAATCCCGTTCAGTCTGGGTTACCTTCTCTGTATCTTACAGATCCATTTTTAACACCTCCAATTCTGACAGTAGCTCCTCGATATTGTCAGGCTAGGCTGTACTTATTTATCTGCTTGCCCCAGAAAAGAGGAATCAGACTTAAATCTTTACTCTAGGTTTCCTTGCAATTTAAACCAAAATACCAAAGGGGTATGCTTTTCTAATTAAGGTGTAAATTTTAACAGGCAAACATGTGATTCTCTGTGCTACACTGTAAAATAGCTATGAAAAATAGCAAACGCTTAGCTGTGTGATCCATGTTCTGTGCTTCACAGCCAAAAGGGAATTTCTCTCATACTTGCCATTCCATTCCTGAGCTATTTGTTATTGCTAACTTTCGTAGTGCTTTTTTCTTCTGCTGAAACCACGATAATGGCAGAGCAAAAAAACACACTAGGCTGCCAGCACTGAGCAGGCAGAATGCACATCACTGAAAAAAAAAAAATCCTGAAAAATAGAGTTCAAAACAAAAAATATTTCCAAAGTTTGATCCGCACAGAACAAATACATGGAGGCATTTCACTAGAGGATCTGATTTTCTGAATAGTTATCCTGGAATAACCCTTAGTGCAGACATCATGGCTTCCCTTAAACCACATAGGAAAAGCAGGCTCGCAGTCAGATTCGCAAGCTGTCACAAGCACACACACCTCAGTCTGCTCTCAATTTCTAAAATACATCTTGATGTACTGTGGCGGTTTCCAGCTCATTTCAAACTCCATCCTCCTCCATCCTTAACTCCTGTGTTAAATGTTTACCGACAAACTAATTCACCGACTCTCCCACGCACCTCTCCCAGCTGTACTACGGCCCCAACTCCCCTCCATGAGGTTTCTCAGACTTTAACTCTTTATTTTCAGTTTTTTTGTTATACCTCAGGCAGCAATGGTTTTACTCTCACCCAAATATTATTCCAGACAGAACAAAAAAGGAAAGACTTCCCACATCAAAATCTGTAAGATCAGTCCTTAGACCCACTTATCCACCCACTGAGGGTTACCAGGATCAGTCTGCCCACCCAGCAAACCTCCACGCCCTCTCCTGTGTGCATGTTTCCATCCATCCGAAAGAGCACAGGATGAAAACTATGTAATGTACCCAGGGAAGGGAAAGAAGGGAGTATGCATGTTCAGAAAGTCATCAGGATTCACTGATAGAAAATACTAGAAAGGTAAAAAAGTGGAAGAGCTATGCAGGGTTTTTCCTGCTCCTCAGCAGAGATGTTTGTTGGCTGGAGTAGTACAGCAACACTGCCTAGGCACATAGTCACTAAGAACTCCAGGGAAAAAAGAAATCACTTGTAGCGTGGACAGACATAATGCATGTTACGTTAATGACTGAAGGTAAGTTTAGGATGCGTGGAAGCTGAAAAAGAGCACAAGAGCTGTATGCCCGGCTGCGTAGACCGAACAATTATTGCTTACCTCGTGGGAAAGCCTACAACCGTCTTCTCTTGGTGCAGCCTGAGGTCTCTCCTGGCTAGAGAAGGGCTACGAAACCAGGCAGGCTTCAGAGCAACTAGGTTCAGGCTTACAAAGGCTACACGGGACTGCATTGCAGAATGGCCCCTACTTCAAGTCACTCCTAGAGCAGCCATCTTGGTACAGTAGAAATGGTATGAAACATTCTTTTATTTTTTTTTAATTTACCCAAATTAGAAGGCCCACACTACCTCTATGCATATTAAGAAATTGCAAGCATATATACAACAGAGCCTGAAGAAACTATGGTCTCATAATGTAAAGGAACATCACCACAGAGTCCAAAATCAAAGTGACTCGTGAAAAGTTGTAAAGGCTGCAGAGATTGGTTCTTACATAATTTAATAACACTTTGTAGAGAACAGAGTAAAAATGTGGGGTAAAGTGAGATGGCCATCAAGGGCTCCAGTAAAAGAGCAGCAGATCAGAGCATGGTTTCTTTTATTTTATTAGGTCGCTTGAAATAGTTCTTGTGAATGAGTTGGAGGAAATCTCCTCTCCTCTGAGCCAACGAATCCATTAGGAGACAACAATTTGGGCAGAACTCTGTAGTTTTACTGAAGATATTTTCTGAGGCCTGAAGATATGTGAGCTTGGAAGAGGTTTCTGAGAGGTCATGTGGGTAGGTACCATCAAGAAGTTCTTTCAGTGTTGGGTTTCTAGAAGCCATAGCTGTGTGAAATGCAAGCAACTAGGGCTGCAAAAGGATATGCTGTTTCTATCTGACAGCACCTGTGTTTCTCCCTAGCATGCTAGAAAGGAATTCTTTGATCTACCAGCAAATTGAACTCAAGCTGGGTAAAGTATATAGTTTCTTTTCCTTCAGGGGAAAAAATAAGAAATCAAATTTTCTTCAGAAAGTAGAAAATTTTAGCAGAAAAAGGAAAACATTTAGAACAATCTTCACATGTGCCTCTGCTATGAAGATTGATCAGACCTGAGACTCACTGTAGCATCAAAACCTGCACTTGCATTTAGAGATCCCACAAGAACAGCCCTTCTTGTCGACTGTTTGGTTTTGCTTCCAGTGGAATGCATTCTGTAGATTTCCTTCCCCTGAATCCATAAAGACCATCTCAGAATCACTAAAAAGAGCAGCTAGAAAACTGCTATAGGAGATGAAAGTGGAATAAATCACACGGCTAAGCCAAGGAAAAAAAGTTTGCCTCCTCGTGCAAGCAGTGACAAACAAGAAAACATGGTACTCTTGGAAAAGTATGTTTTGTCCATCCCAGCTTTGGCCCTGGTCTCACTTCTCTGCTGCTGAAAACATCCATCTCTGGTGGATAAAGAGGGAATTTTTCACCTTCTAAAACAAATTGGTTCTGCAGCCCTTGCCACTGTTGTAGTAAAAATATCCAAATTCCCGAGAAATGTACCAGCTAAATCCATAATAGCAGAAGGAAATGTCCCCTTTGTTGTAGTAAAATGTCAGCCTCATGTGCGACTGAAAAAGTCAAGACTAACAACGCTTATTGCCAAGCCACAAAAATGACCAAAATTGTGCTTTGTAGCTAGTGCTGCAACAATCATTTACTTTATAATAAATGAAAAATTAGGATAAAAGGTATATTTCTCCCATGCCAAGTAACGTATTTTATTGGTATGTCTAATGCATTAAGGTTTTGTTTAATGTAAATAAATGTATCAAAATTTGGCTGTTGCCAATAGCAGCAACAACAGATGAAGGGAAAGCTTGTATTCCCTGTCACTTACCAAGTCACTTCGCTGCAGCACTGGAATTACTTCTCATCAACACGGGTGTGACTGAAAAGAAAATTAGGCCTCAACTCTAGCATGGATCTAAACATACTGCTGGCATTTAACATATAAGGTAAGTGGAGTTAAGATAAATGAATTTTCTTTCTCTATACAACCACTTTTACTAAATACATCCTCTAAATGTCAGGTTCCCTGATGAAGGAAACACAGTATGAGTCATAAACTTCTTTAAATGCAATGCCACTATACTCAAGAAACTGGAAATGACTTTTTATTTGCTCTTTAATGATACTGAAGAGTACATATCTGTAAGAAGACTGAGTCTGACACCTGTGGCAGAAGCACAGATGCAGTTTGTTATTGCCTGTAAATCATCGCCCATTCAGTATTTCTTATTCTAGTACCTCACCTTATTTTTTTTCTCTCAGACTTCAATAAATCATATCATGAGATTTAATCATAGCCTTCTGTATGAGTTATGAAATAATCATTGTCTGCTACATTATTTCTCCTTGATAACTTTGTTGCATAGTGAAACTCCATACAATGTCCTTTGCTTCAAATAGCTAATTCTTCATTAACAGAAAAACAACAGCAGCAGCCCATAATAATCCTTTTCATTATGCTCCAACACCCCACAAAGTCCTTGGTGTTTCTTCTATTGTGAGGCTCGGATACTCAAGACGGACACCTCTCAGGAGTCTGCCAAGAAAAGAAGAAAGCGTAGGGGGGAGACAGAGAAGGAAACATTTTTTACTGGAGGTTAAACCTGAAATTTAGTATCATGGAGCAGAAAAACTACTCCCTTCCTAGGACTGATTCCTAGACTGATCCAAAGCACAGTGCCCTCCGGATCTGAACAGGAAACCCAGTGCTGCTTGCACACCTTTATCTCCTTCCAGGACGAAGAGCAATCTCAGAGCTTGCTCGTCTTTCTGGCTGGAGTCTCACCACTTCCAAAACAGTCCGGACTCCTCAAAATGACAGAGGTGAAATTAAGATTTTTGAGTCCAACCATGCTGCAAGCAGATCTACTGAAGAGAATAAACCAGAGGCGGGGGTCAGCTCTAGTGCTTACCAGGTCATTGCATGTACAGTCCCAGTAACAGGCAATGGAAGGACCTGAGCAGCTGCCAAATTCCATACTTCAGTTTTGCATGGGATGCCTATGTATCATGTTAGATACATATACTAACTGGCAAGGGCAAGGCATTATGCAGTGAATCTAGTAGAAGTGTTACTAATGAAAGAAAGAAACAAAAGACCAGAACAGACAGCTAAATCTTATTTACAAATACTCTAAAATTCAGCCCAATTTTCAAGCCATTTACAACTTTGCTAATGTCCTATCTGTCTCTCCAGCTTTGTTTCTGGAGGATGTTTTGGCCTCAGTTCTGTTTGTTCAAGTTCCTCCTGTTCCTTTAACTGCTTGACTTATGCTGTCTTATTCTACTTTCATCGTTCCTGTTGCCATTTTTTTCTCTGTCAGCTTCCCAATATTCTGTGTATTTTTGTCCAATTGCCAGTGGTTCTGTGTTCTGTGCAAGTCAGGTGCTTTATAACCTTTATAGCCTGCAGATATACCTGGGAAGGCCAAACTATACACAGTCCTGTTCTAGAGTAAAAAATGGGAGGCTTGAAACATCAAAAGACTATTTAAAGGAGTACCAAAATTAGCTGGTTCATGAAAATAGTCTTCAGTTATGGATGGACAGGTCAACTGGATGGATTATCTTCCTTCTCCGTTGCATCTCTCGACGCATGAAATACATATTTTGGCCTTGATTTCCCTCCACCAACACCACCTTAAAATGAATTTCTGCTACTGGAACTCTATCACCTTTAAGTAAGGTAGCACTTGATTTATCCTGCATGGGAGAGGAGGAACCATGGAGGGGATAAAATGATCTCTAGTTTCAGCAGAAGCCATTGCCATTGATCTCGCTTTGCGGTGACATCACAAGCCAGCTGCGGTTACCACTTGCATGCCATCATGGAGTTAAAATACTTTGATGTCTGGTAATAAAAGACATAACTTACACACATGCCCTTTCAAAAATCTGTTTACTAAAGAGGCTTGAAAGGTTTTCCCACATCAACTGAAAAACCTTGAAAGAATCAGATGCCTCCTCATTTCACAGCTACCATGAGACATATGGGGAATCGAATAAAAAGTGACCATGACATACAGCAACATTAACCTCCAGTACTAAAACAAAGGACTTGCAGAGCGCTTATATTTCAAAACAAATTTTTTGTAACTTTTGCTAAAGAAATGCAGATTTGCAAACTGAATTTTCATGGCTCCACCACCCTTACATCAAATTTGCTAGAGCAGCATTTTATATGAGCGCAAGGAAACACGCGTGTACTTTTGGAAGCAGATGGGGCTTCTGCTATGCTAAAAAATCAGCCAGTAGTTTAAGTGTCGTCAGTAGTGCCAGGTGCCAGCTCCCCTGCTCTGTTTTGGGACTAATTTTCTCCAAATTCAGCTCCGAAGCAATCCCAGGCCCCCTCAGTGACAGCGCAGATGGAAGTCTGAACACAGAAATTCAAATGGGGGAGCGGTGTTTTCCTGGGACAGCCGGACCCTTTCAACTAGCATCTGATTGACAGTTACGTGATAGGGGAAATAACCAACACAAGGTATTTGAAATAACATTTTCCTACGAAGAAAACAAATAAATGAACAGACAATGAGAGTGATAAGATTGAAAGCTCATCTATTTGGGAGCAGTAAAGAAAGTCATTCTAAATCAGCGAAGACTCTCAACGCACAGGTGAGTTACAAGGGGGGAGAGGCCACGAATTTAGAGCTTAACTTTAACAGCTCTTGCCACTGTGTTTGGGCATCCTCCTGCCACCCAGAAAAATGGAAGACAATTTCCCCCCTTATCTGGTGTTTAATCCTTAGGGTGTACCCACAGGCAGTTACCTCTGGTTAATAGGCTTTGCAAATTCAGTCTTATTCACCTAGCAGTAATTACTGCATCTGTCCATAGGCTGGATACAGCCCACATCTATGTCAGGAAAGCCATCACGCATTAAACTCCTGGGCAGAAACTCTGTATTTTAATTGGGATTAAAATGTTATTTCAGTTCAGCATAATTAACATTCGTGGTAAACTGACCAAAGGCCACTTTAATGTTGAATTTAGGTGTTCACAGAAGGATTAAACGGTTTTTACTGAAATCACTATTAAGTGCCAGTTGAGGATGGGGGTCTGCTGCAGACATACCCCCAGAAATGAGGTGCTCAGAAGTCATCACATGCAAGTACTCAAAGAACAGGCAAGTTGTGTGTGGTAGCTTAACTCCTTCATGTTATCTGCTAAATTATGGTGTCCTATTAAAACATTTTACCTTAACAAAGTTAACAAATTTACATAAGAAGTAGATTTGTGAGACACCCTCATACTGACTTCTGCTTAAGTATTTAATTATGTATAAACTAGGTATGAAGCTCTGGACTTCAGGATAAATAAAGGTTAAAGAAAGAAAAGTAAATATCAAATGAAAATTAAATGCAATAAAGGTTATTTTTATTCATTGTGGTATTTTCCCAGGTTAAGCTTTTATGAATTTTGTAAATGGCATCATCTGTTAACTACTTAAGCCAGATAGCAACCTCTACAAAATATCCCATTTTTAACAGAAGAACTATGAAAAATGAAGCGATATTGAAATGAAATGAAATTGTTCTCCCGCACTTAGGGAAAAGCTTCCCTCCTTTATCTGCAAGCAGCCAGAGAAATGGACTTAGGTGTGGGTCTCCAGTGCAGCTGGCATTTTTAGAAGCTAGGTACTTTAGAAGTACTAGTATAATTAAAAACACTTTCCCTAGTGGCCTCTCAAACCATGTAAGTACTGCTGAAGAGTCCAGTAGACAGACTGGACTCTTTCTCCAGAAAGACAGACTCAGTTCTTCAGTTCAAGTATGTCTGGAAAGCCATCTGCTCAGCACAGACTTGCACTATGTATAACCAGTCACCAAGATGCAGAAACCTTTATGAAATCGCAATTTCCCCACGGGGTGACTTGTGAAGCCTGTGCCAGGGCACACATGCCTTGGTGAAACCATCAGCTTCTCCTCAGATGATTGACAAGGCATGGTACAGAAGATACCCATACTAAGCAACTTGGCGCGTGCTGTCATTACTATCACTGCCTGGGGATTTTCTAAGAAAACAGTTTTGGCTTGGAAGAAATCTGCTGTCTGCTGCCAAGCTACCTACTGAAACATAAACACCAATAAAACAAGAATGGCATTACCAAGAGACCTTTCTTTCACTCTAGCATGGCTCATGCACACTCCTGTGACATGAAAACCCATCTCAGATCTGAACAGACAAACTTTTTCCTACTCTTCTGTGGTTCTGCCTTGATTCGCATCACAGTCCTCACTGAAAGGTGGTAGAAATGAGTTTTCTCCTAGCTCCAGCATTGCTGGAAGGAGGTTGCTGCCCCAGTGAGCTTGGTGTTGCCTGCTCACCTCTACCAGCTAGGCACGCTGTGTGACTGGGGTACTCAAAACTAACTGCTGTTCAGTGTTCTTCTTTTTTCACTAAAGTTAAAAAGGCAGCAACTGCATAAATATCTTGTGCAAGAAACCTCAGAGACCAGCAGCATGCAGCCGAAGGTTACTGGCAACAACCATGACCTCCAACCCAGCCTGAAGCAGAGCTGCCACATCCTGTGTCCAAGGATGCAACTCCAGCCTCTGGAAGCTCTGAATGGGCGTCTTCCCAAGCTTTCTTACAGGAACTGTTCTATTTTATCGGCACAGTCAGTCAACCCTTGATCCCTCTCCTCCATTCCAAGTGAAAGATTTTTTCTGTATGACAATATATTTTTTCTGCCTAAATGACTATTTAGTTACATAATATTAAGTAAAGCAGCTCAAAAAGTGGAAAGGAAGGACCAGCAAACCTAGAATTCAGTAGATTATTATAATAATTTCAGATTTTTCTAGGCCTTAGAAAGATATTTTTCTCACGTTTAGGCACAACCCGCAGCCCCAGTAAATTACCTTGAGTTTCTGTAACCCCAGCAGGTACTAATTATGTAGGCAAACACACCATTTTATAGCTAACTTACGTTAATCCATTTGGTTGCTACATCACTATTCCTCCTTGATGCTCATCTCCCCCTTTCCTTCCCCAAAGTCGTATTCAACAGAGCTGATCTATAAAAGCCTTTCAGTTCTTATCTGCAGCAGACAAAATCCTTTAAAAAGCTAATCTCGGGTTTTGTTTCATTTGACACTAACACATTAAGCCTCCGAGAACTCTCTGTATTGTGCTGTCAGCTTACATTTCTCAGTGCTAGAGGACTGAGAAGATGAAAATTAAATGGCAAGCCAGGGCTCCCTCCATCAGCACTGGTAGATAACTATGGTTCAATCTCACCTCTTCAGTGCATTTTTTAAGGCAGCCAAACAGGTTTCCTCCCTGTATGTGCAAAACTTTCATTTTCTCTACAGCTGTAACACATCCCTACTCTGAGGTCCTGCCAGCGCTGCACGTAACATGCAGGAACCCCTCGGGCGCTTCAATTCTGGCTACGGCTACCAGTTCCCATCAATACCAGCCACATCCTTGCCATGTTGAGGGAAACAGCAATTCTTAATGCTTTTGTCAGGCAGCGGTGCTGTTCGTGAGCAGCCAGACAAGGCAGCTAGGCATATTTGCTTTTGTCACTCCTGACAACAGCCTGCAGCTGATTAAAGATTCTATTCTGTTCAGACTGCTTCAACAGCACAGACGTGGCGCTCCTAGTTTCCGTGTACAGCACTCTCTACCATGTGAGGCAGTAGGTGGTTCACACTGCCTAAGTATAGTTTTGACCCTGATGGTTCATGGCCCAACATCACACCCCAGTGAAACAGCGCAAACACATGCCAAATCCTTCTGCGGCAGAAGAAATAATTTTACGGCAACTTCGTGCTCGTGTACACTGACTGTAAGAGGTGCAGAGCACAATATGTTCCAATTCTCTGTGCTTCATGTTGTTTTCTTGCCAGGGTGGGTGGAAGGGAAGAGGGGACTACTCTCTAACTTCAATATGCGTATTGGTTTCTGCGTGGCTTTGCAAAGCCCTGCGAGGGAGAGGGGCTCCCTGTTCACAGCCCACTCACAAACCTCAGACCACCTGCGGCAGAACAGCCCCACTGCTGAAATGCAATAGCTGCCCAAATAGCTTTGCTTCTGGTGCTGCAGATAATGGGCTTCTGTTCATAAATCGACTTTGTTCCTAGACAGCTATTATAGTCTAACACTGGTCAATCCTTAGCCTGCTTAAACAGACATCTGACCACGCAACACAGCGAATACCTTGGCCTCTGCCTAGCACAAATAAAAAGCTGAGATCAGGTTCATTTCATCCATTTCATTTGGCTGCTCAAAATTTCCCCTTGAAAAGCTGCTTATAGAAACCTGGACCAGTATGCAAAAATATGACAAGCAGAGAAAACAGATAAATGTATTTAAATGGAGCACATTCGTTTAATGTATGTCTCTGTATACATCCATATACATACACCTGTATACATAATGCATAAAGCAAATGTATTTAAATGGCATAGATGTTCCTGCAATCAGAATATAAATCAAGAATTTAAATGATGAATTGTCCTGTGATTTCTTGAAAGTTAGCCAGGCAGCTACACAGAAGTTAAGAATAACTCATTTACAATGCATTTCTAAGTAAACTACCTATACCTACATGCACACACACACACATATATCTAAAATGCCAAGAAAAGTATGCATAGACACAGTCTGTGTAATAAACCAACCTGTTTTCAGATTTTAATAGGAAAAAAAATCAGACAGATAATAATCAGTAAGTGCATAATGCCCATGTTATATTCCTTTGAGACCTTTCTTTGTAGGATTTTCAGACTTATAAACACTGATTTCATGGTCAGTGTTTATAATAAATAGGGGAAAAAAAACTTTCAGGAAATATTTACGCTAGTGAAAAGAAAAAATGAAGCACTTCTTGCAAACTTGATAGTTCCTTAATGTATTGTGTGTTCCTCTAAGGAAAACAAACATTCAAAAAGCTGTATGTGCGGCTACAATGAAAAATACTGGTATCTCCTGAAAATGGATCCCAGTATTATCTCCAATCCAGAAAGAATTCTAGTCTAGTCACAGATCACACTACTGGCTGGATTACTTTAACTTGCAAAAACTAGCGATCCTTTTCCTACAATGTCTCACGATGAAATGCGTACTCTGTGTAGGAATAAATGGTGCATCAGTGGGTCTGAAATTGGATTTTAACGAAAACAGTGTCTGGATTCTAAAGCTGCTGTAACTTTTATAGTATCCACACCAAGAAACAAAACAGCACTATGACTAATTTTTTTTGTTGCTGTTGTTAGAATGAGTCTTTTTGTTCACACAACTTAATCCAAATAGATGTGGTCTGGATATTGGTGAGCTTGTAGAGGACATTCTAGAGCAAGGCTTTGCAAGCATTTTCATTGCATGAGAACTTCACTCCCTTTTGTTCTAAGTGATTTTTAGTTTCCTTTCCTATTCCTGAAAAGTACCTACAGGGAAGAAATATAACTTAATTTTTTCACCAAAGAGACTATAGACACAGTCTCGTATTCCCTGTGATATGGACAGCTACACCCGAGTCAGGCACCGTACGCTTCATTTAGAGTTAATGGAGAAAAAGAGCCGCTTCTGGCATACGTTTCCCTTCGTCCCATAGCAGACAGCTGAACCAGATTGCAGAAACCCCGCTGTAACGTGTTTACTGCTCCCCCTTCATTACAAAAGGAATTTAGGGGAGCTAGCTCATATGTTAATCATTATAAACAACAATTAAGCATGATGAATCCCTACGGCTGCTGTCCAGCTTAATGAACCTGGTTACCCATTTTCATTAGGTTCTTGCGAAGCAACAGAAAATTCCTCTTAGCAACATACTCTAAGTGCCTTTTCATGATCTCGGTTAGTGAGTAAGAAGGAGAAGGAGCCAGCACCATCTGGGCAGCCAGCTCGCCACCGAGCTCCACCACGCACTCCACAGGACACGCTCCGAGAGCCACTGTTGCACAACACGGCATTGACAATATTTTCATTGCATTAGTGTCTGGGGATGAATCCAGCAGAAAAGATGCACAAAAGGCCTTTTACAAGCACACAGACGAGGGCTACCCTGGCAGACCTCATGAAAACAGTTTGGATTAGTCTGAGGGGGGAAGAAAAGGCAAAGCAGCACGGAAAGCCACTGATCTCCAACAGGAAACAGACCTGAGGTTAGCCCCAGTTCGCACCTGACCAACAAATTATTTGCGTAAAGGCATGTTTACTTCTAGCATACATTCAGCCATTAAAATCTCTTGATGCTGCGCTAAATACTTTGTCTCTGGTACAGCCAGGTCTCAAACTACACAGAAGCCGTTTATTGGTGTTCTTTAATGCTCCTTAATAAACACCACATATTTAATAGTGCCAGCAATTTCAAATATTATGATTATCTTTGACATTTTCAAAGTGCTCCCCTGCTAGGAAAGGCTGTCTGGGAATAGTTAGAGAGTAGTCACCAGGTCCCATCCAGTCAAGCTGGCATGGGCCCAGGAGGAAGGGAATCAACTTGAACCTTTGTATTAGGTTTGTAACAATATTTGGAAAGTAGGTTTGTCCCGACACGAACTTCCTTCAAAACGTAGAGCTCCTGATCCCACATAAATTGGCCTTGACGTTTAAGCAAATTCAATTTTCAGAAGAGTTTATGTGCTACTTGAGTAGACACATCAAAATATTTTTGTCTCCATACATCCTTATTCAGGCTCGCCAAAACATTATTTTATGTGGCTACGGAGCTGTATTTAACTTCACTGAAGTGCATCAAGCAAAGAACTAGGTCAGGAAGAGCACCGTCCCTTATTTTAGATATATGGCTCCAGCTTGGACTGAAGAACTGCAGTTTTGTCTGTGAGGACAGAGATTTATGTGGCTTGCATGCACTTGAGCATATTCACTTTGCTGACTCTCTGAAGTACACAACAGTTTTTCAGAGTGGATAGGCACAAGCTGTACTTTAGTGTTTAAGACCCCAAGTGCCATACCATACATAATTTTATTTTTTGTGGCCTTGGAATTGCCACTTTACACAACCTGCAGTACAAACTCCCTCTTGAGTTTTCTTTCCACCACACCTTAGCAGTTAGGATACATGGATGCTCTGCACCCAGATACTGCAGTCACAGAAGAATCACTGCCATAGTCCCACCATCTCCTCGCCACTAGAGACAGGAGTACATATTGTGACAATGCTTCGTGCATCTGTCTGTTACGGGCGATATTCAAATTCAACCTGATCTGGGACGTGATTCAGTGAACGGTGAACTTCTTCCTGGCAGAAGGAAGCAGGAACACATAAGCCAAAGCTATTTCACCTGCATATCTAATGAGGAAGGTGGCGGGTGCTGAGACAGTGAAGCAAAAAGACAAAATACAGTACCTTTCCTTGAAGGAAGAGAAATGGAAATTAAGATGGTGATGTTTTTTGCTTTAAATCTACATAAAGGGCTCCGTAAACTCTATAAGCTCCCTAACCACTATAGTTAGCAAATAAATTTAATAACTGTTAGAAATCCATGGCTTTGGGACAAATTAGGATGTGTGCAAGATGCAAGACAGACTAGAGAAATACCTGCCCTGTTTATTGCTCTCCTCCTCCAAGCATCCATTAGGACCACAGTCTCACCTAGACAGTTCTTTAGTCTGATACTCGATTTGTCCCCCTTAAATTCCGATCAAAAAATCTATTAATTAAGACTGTTATGTTCTCAGACTTACATCTTGGAAAGATACACTTAGACGCTGGAAATCACCAATGAACAAAGCTGAGCTTTTTTTTCCCCCCAAGTGAATCCCATCCTAACTGCAGCTGAGTGACACGTTTAAAATATTTAAGTATTTAGAGTCTAGACTTTACAGCCTAATTTTCCACGTATAGGCCTCTAAGTCTGATTATAATTAACAAGAGGTGCTTGGATACATTGGTAAAAATAATTACTGACTCTTTACTCCACTGAAGAAAATAGATTTTCTGTAGGCTCTGAACTTAGCCTTGTGATTCTTTTATAGCAGAACAGAAGAATCTACAACAGACAGAGGTCATGCTGACTATAGCCCTGAGAACAACACTTTCTTATTGATTTCTTTTGTCCTCTAAAAAAAAAAATAAATTTAAGTCCCTATCCACTAGCCTAATGTTTGATCTGGCCAGAGTAACACTACAGTAGCTGAATAAATGACCCATAAATTTTCAGTAATATACACTCGTTTTATGCTTAAAAGCCCTCATATAAAATTTCATTACCCCATAACTTTTCTGTACTGTGTTGGTTAATGTAAGGAGAGCTCTAGCCAAGTAAAATACAGTTATGTCGTTTTTATTATTCCCCTTCAAGTAATCAGGCACAACTTTCAGTCCTGCTGTAAGAGGGCATATCTTAATCGCAGTCATTAGGGTCTGTCTTTAGCTCTTGATGTTGAAAGCTAGAAAGATAAAACCTGTTAGATGAAAGAGAATGTCAGCGTTTGATGTATAACCCTCCTTCGCACTCCCGTTCCTTGACCATAAAATTTATATCCATGGAAAATCAGAACATTTTTCTAGCACTATTATCAAGCTTTTATTCCTCAAGCTTTGCTATACATTTCACCTAAGAAATTATGAGGTTAATTTATGTTTACTCTAAATCAATATGTTAATGACTCTGCAAGTCTTTATGTGTCTAACAGAATTAATGAGAGAAAAAGAAAATACATCTCTCAACCTCTCTATTTTCTGTATGCTAAGTATCTATAAAAGTTGTTTAAATGAAATCAAAGACAGAATCTTCTTGGAAGCGTTGGTTAATGTGCAGAGGCCTGAAGGGAAGTCAGAAGATCTATTCTATGATTATTTATATATAACAACATATACATATATATTTCTCTGGGTGAGAATTTAGACAAACATGCACAGTGATTCAGCAAAATAAACTACAAATCACAAGTCATCCGTATCAATGAGGACACAGCTTCAGTAAATGGTTCCATTTCCCACATCCATTCCTACTGAAGAAGAGACAAACATTCACGTTGACAATCAGTTACACAATCGCCTAATTGTAAACTGTCAAATTCATATCTTTTAGGAAGGTACTTCGGCAGAAGAAGGAGCATATATCAGCTTTATTTTTGATTTGCTACATATTGCAAATGACTACAAACATACACAGGAGCAGTCATGTCTCAGCTGCAGACTCAACTAAGTAGGCTCAACACTCTGTTTCTGATCACATGAACATATCCAACTGCTCTCTTATTCTCTCACCTTCTCTGGCACAGTGGATAATCATTTAACTAGAACAGCTTCAACACACAACTTTCAGACAAAGAACTCTTCATCTCCTTTCTCCAGTGGAAGCAGATGTGGGTTCAAATCTCTCTTTCAAATCAGTCAGTCCAGGAAGAAGCTGGACCCCAGGCTTTCTATACTTCTGGGAAGTTCTCCAAGTGGAGGGTTAATAGCTATTCTAAGAGGCCTTTCTTTTTCTCCTTATGGAAGGAAAAGCAAGACTTAAGCCGGAGAACTTAAGCAGGACTTTGGCCAAGCTAAAATGTGAATGAATCTATTGGTTTCCATCCAGACCTCTTAAGTGCTTTTAAACAGTACTCCACCTGGGCTAAGTTAATTCACTTGGGTTTGAGGCTATACTTGTAATAATAAAATGTAATTTAAAGGCAGACCACGGTTGCCATGACTGTGCATATTACTAAATTACTCGCTTCTCTACTACAGCTTTGGCTTGTGCAAACTACTCATCTCCCAGAAAACATCCAGGTTGGGAAATAGATGAGGCCACTCTGGGTAGGGGAAAAAGCCAGATGCAAAAAGTGCCATGCTATTTGCCATCAAAGCCACAACCCAGGCCTTAGCAAATTTGTTTACTAGTGCAGGCAGAGCCAGCCTGTCTTTCATCGGGTATTTTACATTGTGCCAGACTGTCTTTACTAGGCAACAGGTGATCTAAAAGTTCAGTCTTGCAAATGATAAATATATGCAGCAAAACAGTCTTTACTTTCTCTGTGCCTTTCTTCATTATATGTACAATGGGATAAATTTTAATTCTTTTTCCCTTTGCTGGTATAAATAAGCAGACTGGACACTTTGATGTACACCCATCATATGGCAGTATCCCAGCTATGCCCAGAAACAGGTGAAAAAAATCATCTCAGGTATCTGGGTATACATCTATTATCTGGAAGCCTTGGAAAGACAAGAGATGTGAACAAAAGTTAGAGTTTGACTCTAGATACAAGGAAAGATCCTTGATTAGCGACTATTTATGCACAAGAACAAAGAGGTCAAATAACATGATGCTTTCAGGTTGGCCTTAGGAGGGACTGAACATAAAAATGTGTTTGACAAATAAAACAAGTACTACTGATCATGAAAGAAAAAGAAACAAGCCCTTTACACCCAGGGACATTTGCCAACGGTGTTACCTTAGCTTAGGAAAAAGAATATTCACATATGGGGAAAACAGGTTCACTGGGAACATGCCAACAAAATGAAATTAAAGCAGCAAAAGAGTAGGAAGATTTCAACAAATCACAAAGTGAGAAAAGGCAGCACCTTCTCATCTGTGAGGTTGTCATCTGGGGAAAATTTTTATCCTGTTCTTTGCCTTTCTTTAAAGCAGCAAAAATTTTGAAACGCTGACTGAAAAAGCAAACAGACAATAATCACCCTCTTTGCAAAATGCAAGCAGTGTTTACAGAAGCATTGCCTGGGACTTTCTGTGCTGAAGTAGGTTTCCAAAGGTGAGGGACCAGCTTCTGGGGTAGGAGATACGCTATGGGGCAGCTCTGGGGTTTTTCTGGGACAGTGCAATTTGTGATCCTCCATGATGCTGGAGGGCACAAAGTGTCCCTAGTTTCACAAGTTGTTCTGCATATCACTGTGGGACATTCCTTCTAATAATCTAGCCCTAAACCATGAGCTGAATTTAACTCAATGCCCTTGTTCTTCTTTAAGTAAATGCTGCGGGGAAAGGGGAGGGAGCAAGGGAGGGCATTGCATGTCCAGGGTATAGTAGTAGATCCTGTCTCTGCAATGACAAAATAGTTCCAGCAAGAAGATGAAAGTGGGAATGAAAATTAATCAGCAGTGAGGAGACTTTTTTTTTTTTTTAAATTTTAAACACTTTGTGAGCTTTCTTACAAGTAGATCTAAAATAGAGCAAATTAAATGTAGATTTTTGTTGGGGGGAAAAAGAACAGTAGATGATTTCCTTTCTACTTCCTTGGAAGTAAAACACATTGAAAATTAACTGTACATTTTTAATACAAAGTAGAAAAATGTCAAGAAGTAAGACAGAAAAAGAATACCTGTAGAAGATGACTTGGTCACCCTACTTCCGGAACAAGTCAGATTTTGGTTCAAGTTTCTGCTTCAAACTGGGCATACCAGGTCAGGACACCCACGTACTCAAAAAGTGCTGTAGCCAGAAAGCCAGTACCTCCTCCTTGGGTAAATGCCTTTTCCTGCTAACTATGCAGCTGAAATCTTGGCTACCTTGAAGTCCGTGGCAATCCTTTTACTAAAACTGAATAATGACACAGTGTTATTAGAATAGTTTTTATAAACTACCATTACATTAGGCTTATGAAAGGACATGTAGGGTGTTTAGCAATTTTGAAAACTGTACCTTTTATTTAGGTGCCAAGTATCACATAATCTTCTAGCGTAATTATTTTTCATCTCTTCTGCTAATTCTTGACTTTTTTTTCCTTTAGTCACTGAAAAACAGTCTGCCTATTTTTGGTATTGTGATGTTCAGAATTGAAAACAGAATTCTTCTGGTCCCCAAAAGTCACATAAAACAGAGGCGTATCTTCTCAATCCAAGGTTAACTATCCTCACATCTTCCTACTGGAGACTCATAAAAAGATCTTTCTTCCTATAATTCACTGTCCACTCCATTATTTTTTTTTTTTTTTTTTTTTTTAGAGAGGCTGAACAGTTTTATGGTTAAAATTCACATCGTGACTAAAGTAAACACAACTTCTCTTCCTGATGTGCTGGAGAGGACTTTTATGTGCTCTAATCTGGGAGAAGTACCATGGCTTCACTTGATGAACACCTCTTGGAACGAACAGCTTGTCTGGTTTAAACCAGAAAAGTGCTTCTCTTGACAACACTCTGCTCTCTGAAGAATACATCTACACATGTGACAGCTTCTCAGCTGTAAAATCTATATAATAATGTCATTGTGTTATAACACAATGTATTATGAAGATAAGTTCTCTGCTGTTTTGGAGTTGCATGGGCACTGATATGAGAATCATTACAGAAATCTAATCATAAAATAACTAAACTTGTTACTCTGCAATTCAGCTTTCAGTGTAAAATTTCTCCCTACCACTGAGTTTTGCATTGTTTGGACTATTTATTTTTCCTCTTGCATTCGACCATGTGGAATCAACTCTTTGCTATCTTCTGCAGATATTCTGAATTGCTCTCTTTTCCCTGTTCGACTTATTTCTCCATCTCTTTCAAATTTCTTGTTATCTGCAAACATCATTAATATTGCTGGTTTCAATTTTATTGGTAAAAATGCAGGATAGAAGTACGTGTCTTGGAAGAAAAACACATAAAATAATAGCCTTCAGTGAAAAAATTGAATCTATTTGCAATATATCACTGACCAAAATTATTTGTAGTGCTGCCCAGGAATACTGGATGTACATAAATTATTGATAGGAACGCCACAGTCAGGTAGATTACACAGGCCCATTTCTTGCCTGGAAAGATCTGATTCAGTGGGTTTAAGAAAAAGATAAACCTAATCTAGTGCATCTTTGCTGACATTCATTGAAATTCTGGCGTCATACAATAACCATCTGTTGAAATGATTTCATCACATAAGAATATCCAAAGCTTCTAAGGAGTAATACATTAAATTTATCAGCACGTATGTTAAAAGAATTTAAGGACAGAAACTTTGTAAATATTGAATGCACATTTACTTACTCACTCCAATGTCACTTATTGTAGCTGGGTCTTCTTGCAAAGTATATGATTCTCAGATGCCAGACTAAAGCAGTGCGAATCATATGTATTTTGAAGTGGGCTTTGAAAGACCTCTGTCTTGTGTCACAATTTGGTAAAGCAAAAATAAGAGCACAAAACAAAACTAGTTTCAAACATCTGTATGAAACTTCACATGATACAAGAAAATTATTTTAGATTTCTGATTCACTAAGTTCATTTTTCATGTGTAATTTGTGTTGTCATCTGAATTCATAATGCAAGTTGAAGACATAAGGAAACAAACCCAATTTTGTCTCTTGAAGATTATTTTACTTCTATTTCCACAGGAATACCCTACCTACAGAAAAATATTTGCATAGTCCTGATTTTTTTTTTCCTCCTGCTGTTAAATTGGTAATTTTAATATAGTAACTGGGCTCATTTTGCAATGAAACAGTCAAAAAATGTACACTAGAATCTTTTCACAAAGCTGTACTGTTGTTCTTCACGGACCGTGGGTGTATTTGACCTTTCTAGATATTTGTGACACCCTATCATGTCCCTCTAGACATGCTGCAACTGCATTTAGCACAAGCAATTCTAGACACAGCATTATGTGATGGCAATTAAATAAGATCAAACATTCAAAAAATAATAGTGCACATGGATACCACAACAGCCCTCACAACATATTCAGTGCTATCTAATAAGCAGTGTAGAAAAAATAGAGTAAGATTTTGAGGAAAAAATGGCGTATTCTGACTCTGATACTGCTGCTCATGTCCTCTGCTCGATATCCTTTCTTTTTCTAAGTACCAGATTATCAATGTTTTATGTTAAAAAAAAAAGTTACTTTTAATTATTTTCACAGCTATTTCAATTACGATCAAACAGGATAGAAGTGAGTTTAATGGCCTTAGTGCTTCACGTTTTAGAAGATTAGCTCTAGAAGCATCTAAATGCACATCCTCCCCTGCTTTCTCCTTGCTCCCTGAGAAGAGGGAGTTATCTGCCAGCCTAGCCCAGCAATAAATTAAGGTACCCCGCCTACCATCACACCAGTTCTGAAGATTGCTTCCTTGCCACGCTGGTCCAGAGAGAGAGTAAGCAGGTGCATACATAACCTTCAATTAAGTGTATTATAGAGCACCACCTGTGTGTACCTTAGAGATGATGTTCAGCAAGCAGACACCACGATTCCTTAGCTCAGACTGGACTGCCTATAGTCTTAGAGAGGCAAGGTTATCCAAGTGGGTTTACCCACCCTTAGGATTTTTTCCTCCTTTCCACATTGGGCAGAAAGTTGAGAATCCACACATTTCCTCCAACTAATCACCTGAATCCTCTTTTGAGACATTCAGAATATTTCATATTTGGTCTCTGCAAAACATTATCATGAAGATGTCTGAGGTGAAATGAATCATTCTTTTGCAAAAAAAGTAAAATAAATCAAGGAACTGATTTCAGAAATCAAGTAAGTGAAACGTGATATTTTCAGAAATCACGAAAAGGCGTATATGTTTTTCAAGTTGAAAAAGGTTGTTTTTGAAGAATTTGACACTGTTTTGATGAACTGATGCTTTATGATGGGAGAATAAGTTCAAAGAACATTTTCAAGTGTCCCCGGTAGTAGGATGTTATCCTACATTTCACTGCACAAATGTACAATTTAGGTAACTCTTTAGTTCCCATTCTCATGCTCTGTTTAAAACCAAACTTTGTGTTGCCAAAACTTCTATCACTTCTAAAGCAAAAGCTACATTAATTCCTAAATTGGCCACTGATGGAAAAATCTCTTTATCTAAAGTATAATTGATAGCACAATGTGGCAAGGGTCTCCATTTCATTTTGATTATGCACCCCCTATTTCATGTTGTTTCTAAATAAAATGGCAATTCTCCAGAGAAGTGTCAGAGCTTAATTGTCATTTTTTTCCTGAACTGTGATAAATATAGAGTAACGTAATTAATGCAGCAGTAAGAAAAGTGCTGCTCCTCGAGAAGAATTCGTAAGTTCCTTCATGTTGTCCTAGCAACTTCACAGAGTTGACACAGATTCTTCTCTTTGAAGAAGGAGTAGGTACATGTCAGTGCTGAAACACTGGCGTTATCTGTCACTAAATTACCTCGGGCACTGAATAGAATAAAATACTGTTTTTGTAATATGACTTAAAAAAAAAAAGGTCCTGCATGCTAAAATTGCTGACATAAATAATCAAGCAGATGAACTTAGTCCCACTTCAAAGCTCACTGAAGTAAATAGAAACAGGCTTGTCCATGTCAATTAATTTTCGCTAAAAGAACAGAGTTTTAAAGGTATCTAGACAGTCAAATCCCCTCATAAGCCCCCAATTTACAAGAGAATTAAGTATCAGCATACCTCAAAAACTTTGGTCCTGCATCACTAATGAGAAAACAAACATTGTAATTATTTGTGCACAGAAATATGTCTGCCTGTTTCTGGAGATCATATAGCAACATGGTAGATAAAGTAAAATTTACAGAGGTATTGCATGGCACTGACTTTGACCATTCCTCCTTCTCTGCTGTGGATTCTTAGGGCTGGGCTGCTATGGGTTGTTTGTCTTGGACAACACTATTTCCTGATGCCAGCATGATGTGCCCATATCCCGGCATTCAAAGCACACAGCCCACCACCATCAGAGCTTTCTTCTTGTTCTGGTGGAC
Source organism: Chionis minor (assembly GCA_013398295.1). Taxonomy (NCBI): domain Eukaryota; kingdom Metazoa; phylum Chordata; class Aves; order Charadriiformes; family Chionidae; genus Chionis; species Chionis minor. Next base: position 2,184,832 of record VZSF01002718.1, on the reverse strand, counting down.
ACAGGTGACCTGCTCATGGTTGGTCCTCTTCCTGCATGGAAGCCTCCACCAACAGTTTTAGCCAGATAAATTTTGTGTTAACATCAAATGAAGCCTGTAGTTTTACACTCTCTCCATAGTCTCATTTTCCCTTCCCAGATCTGCAAGAACTCCCTGTTCATCTTGCCATCGAACGCTTCTGCCATGCTGTTCCTTTTCTAGTTTATTTTAAGGATTTCCCTTTGATGCTCTCTTTTCCTTAATAAGGCATCAAATCTCTCAGCTTAGACAATTCTTCGTCCACCTGTGTGACAGCTGCAGCTCGAATCCAGTCGTCTCTAGGGACTGCCCATTCCTTCTTAGTTCCAAGTCACCTCTCACCCACCTCTGACAACGTCTCAGAAGGGCTCAGATTTGAATTTCTTCCTGCTGTCTCTTTGGTTCTCAGTCATCAGCTGTTGATTTTCACTGCCCCTTTCTGGTTAAAGTAGATTCAGTTTTATTTTCTGCCAGAACAAAGACTGAGGTTGCCACTCTTACCAGATGCTCAGTCTTTCCTTGAATCAAGGACACATGCTCTGAATTTCAATTATATGCAGGTTGATTTGACTTCAAAGGGGCATGCAAATATTGACAGAAATAGTAATTATATCATCCTCCTGCTCCATGTTTTTGCTTTTACCACTGATTGGCTATAAACTATATTTAATATTCTTTAGTTATACAAGACAAACAATTTAATTTAGAGGAGGAGATGCTTTGGTTGAGCTGGTATTAAGCAACATGTTAAGTACATTTTTTCCTACATTGAAAACAATATTAAAATAAAAAAAGCTCTCCTATGACAAAAATAATTTCTCCAGATATTTCAATGATAAAATACCTCGACATGTTCAAAATTTTTTGTACATGTCAATGATATGCTACAGCTGCCTGGGGAGATATCTGCCTCTGCTGTATATTTTTAACAAATTCAGAAGATTGCTAATTGGTGCACATATCTCCGAGAAAGGCAAGTAGAACAGTCAGCATGACTACAAGCCAATTAATCTAACATGGGTAAATTCTCAATTAAATCTTGTATCAGTTTATCAATTAAAAAAATAAGTGCTGGAATAGAATTACAGCCAGTGATGATGATTTTACAGACGGCAGATCTTATTGATCAAATCTTATTTAATCATCGGATGAGGTCACAACTTCATTAAAAAAAAAAGAGATATAACTGTGAGGATATATTTAGACTTTTATAAGGCATTTGACTTATGCCTAAGCATATGATAATCTGATCTAAAAATTAACACTATACATTATTAATAAAGCACACATTAAGTGAATAAAAAAATGGCCCACAAATCTCTAGAAATAGTCACAAAAGGGAAAACACTATGGAACCCAAGTAATTTTTAAACTGATTCCTCAGGGTTGGCACTGGACTTCAGAATACATAACGTTTTCATAAATTATTTTGAAATAAGGCTAACACAATCTTAAAACAATTACAGATAAGAAAAAAAGAGCAGAATGATAAAGAGTGAACAGTCAATATAGAATAATCTGAAATAATTCAGCATGTGAATCAATTAAAACCACAAAATATTTTAATAAAATCACATTTACATAATACATCTAGAAAGAAAAGTGCAAATCATACCTACAGAATGGAGGGTGCATTGGCAAAGCAGTGACTTAAAATGAATCTAGAGTTAAAACGGACAAAGGATAAACAGAATTAGTGCTATGAAGACACAAGAAAGGCTAATATGTTCATTCAGTATATAAAACCAGGAAAAACAAGATTTTACTGCAGTGCATTTATTGATAGCACTGAAATGGAAACACTGCTTCCAATTCTGGTGTCCACATTTGGAAAATTATGGCACAAAACTGAAGAGACACAACCATGAAAGAATTAAAAGCTTACACTGTCTACCTTCTCAAGAAGAGACCTACAAGGATGCTGAGTCAGAGCAAGATTTGTAACCAAGCAGACATAAACCAAGAAGCAGTGGTAGATAGGTCAAGTCGAACAAATTCAAATTGGAAACAAGACTAAGTTTCAACTGCAGAAGTGATTAAGCACTGAGACATTCAAATCAAGACAGAGTACATCTTCAGAAGAAAGTCACAGACCTTTTACAGCCCTTAGTTCTATCAATCTATTATAGCTTAATGAAGAAGCAATCAAAGGTAATAAGGATCCAGCTTGAAGCTCATTGCCATCTGAAGACTTTTCCCATTGAGCTAAGGACCACAAAAAAGAAAAACTGTGACATTTATGAAGTTTTTAAACCCGTAAAGTAACACTTGAAATTGAAACAGAAGGTTCACTTTCTTCAGCTCAGCCCATTCTTTTCTCTGGTTTGGGGCATTTATTTGCAAAGAGCGCTAAGCAAAGACAGCAGTCACACCACAGCATAAAGGATACACAGCCTCTCCTCTGTGTATGCCAGAAATAGGCATATTAGGCCAGATCCTCTATTAACATAAATCATTGTAGGCACATTGTTTTGGCTCAGTCTCACAGGAAAAAATGCAATTTTCTTAGGGTTTTGTCAGGCATAATTTTCACAGGACCTAGAAGCCCTAAAATATTCCTTAAATAGTTGCAAGATGCTGCAAAAAGATTTTGTGATCATATTCGAGTGGCTTGGAAAAGGCTTTCCATGTAAGCAAGTGTAAAAGAAGCTATAAGAAGTTTTAAAATGTGCATAGGATCTATTAATTCAACCAAATAATCCAGCTCAGCTAACCAGTTCTTGCTTCCATAGGCCCAGGTTACATCAGAAACACCACATGTTTAATTTTCATGTTGAAAAGCGCAGGAGTAAAACCTGTTGTCAGCATCCCAGTTTGGGCTACTTAATTGTTAGAGTAATCGGTTCATTCTAAGGAATGATCTAAGGAGGATCACCGTAAAGAACCCCTAGGGATGAAAATCTACTCTGTCCCTTCAAAAGATAACACTTGCTAGACCAACCCAATGTTAGGAAATATCAGCCAAAGCTCACATATCTGTCACTAGAATATAGCTCCAACGCTGTTAGGCTATTAGAAATGAGTCACTGAAAAATCCAAAGAGCAACACGTAGGCTTGGTGGAAGAAAAGAACTACAAAAAATTAATCATGGTATTAAATCAGCTCAGTTGAGGATCCACGCAAGCAGACTAGTGCAAACCCTTGCCGAGAAAGCCATCCATTGCAAATGCAGGGTGGAAGTACTCAATCTTGCTTCCCTGACTGCCATCAGTTTTGATAAATGACAGGCAGCAGCCCCATAGTCACTGCACCAGCGCCCTCAGGTGAATTCTGACCACCCCCACAGATTTTAAGAAAAATCAGTCTTTCTGAGTAGTCTCGAACCTGTTGCCCCCCCCCCCCCGCCGCAGGTCGCCATCTCCTTCCCAAACTGCAGCAGTACATGCCGAAGTCAGGGAGCAGGCTTGCCTGTGAACAGCAAAGCAAAAAGGTCTTGAGAATTTCAGCTTTTGGCCCATTGCCTATCACTCATTTACCAACACATTTTTTCCTAAACTTCCTTTGGTAGCTGGAACATTTTTGGAATCCATTTTTATGATCTTTAACGTTCCCTGCTAGTTTCAGCTGGGCTTTGTCATTTCCAATTTTGTCCCTAAGCACCCAAGCAATGCTTTTACATTTTTTCTTGGTTGCTTTTCTTTATTACTGTCTACCTTTTCTGTTATGGTTTGAGAAACCCACAATAATTTATTGTCATTTAAACAGTTATTCTATCACCTGATGACCCCTCCCCACTCATGAAGGGGGATCAAAAAAAAAATGCAAGGAAAACTGGGGGTTGAAATATAAACAGATTTACTAGAATAAGACTAGATAATTAACATTAACACCACTAAAGAACCAATATTGATCCCAACACCACCATAAAATATACAAGGATTATACTCAGACAATTCTATCAGTAGGAAGCTGTGAAATCCCAGCAGTGGGCAGCAAATGTCGGACGCTGCAAGCGCTACAGCTTCGGGAGGAAGAGAAGGCTTCAGGAGTCCGGCACTGGGGCAAAGGAGTTCTCAGGATCACAGACATTAAGGGAGAGAGAGCATTTTGAGCAAACTTTCTAATTTATATTGAATGTGGCACTCGTATGAAATAATCCTGCCAACCATCTTGGGTCAAGTGCTCCTGCTCATCCCTGCACCTGGCTAACTTGAAAATACTGAGACCTTGAAACCCACACACCATAGCTGGCTAGAAAGTAAATGTTTTCACAAATTCAGACACTGTAGTCTTCCAAAACTACAGTTTTTCCAGGCATTAGACGAGAAATTAGTCCTGTGCCACTCAAACCCAGATATTTTCCTAGATTAACCCTTGGAGAAACTTTTCTTCATCCCAGTGATCCAGCCTCCCATAACATCAGGGTAAAAATTAAATGATCACATATGTACATAACAGATGTTGAAAGACCATGGTGGTGAGCACGAAAGTGATATGAATATACAGACAGACATGAATATACAGACAAAAAACAAGAAGCTTGCCTTTGCTGGTTTTTTTAAATAGCCCTTTCAAGTCACTTTTACACATCACTAAGAGGTTAGCTGCAGGGGCACAGAACTTTGTGCAGAATTCAAATTAGGAAAAAGTATGATTGCCAGACCTAAGACCTGTGTCCATCTGCTTCAGTATCCTCTATCTGACAAGAGGTAACAGGAGATGTTTCAAAGTAAGACCATTAAGGGCAACTATAGCACAACACACTCTTTGAGAAATGAGTTTCCTCCATCCAGAGATCTAAGGGCTGTCTTATGTCTTGAAGCGTACCGCTTTATGTCCTTTTTCTTTCCTAAAGTCTTTTTTATTTTAATCTCCCCTAATATGTCAGGAGATTTTCTCATTATCTATTACCCTTTTTTGATCCTATTAAGCTTCTGGCTGCAACGATATCAAGAGACAGTAGGGTTCAGAGGTTAATTGTGCCTTGTATTTAAAACGTACTTCCTTTTTTCCATTTTAACCGTGTTCATTTTTAAATAATGCTAAAATAGAAACCGAAAAAAAATCTATAGCTCAATTTAAAATAAAAATGAGAGAAAAGAGAGAGAGCACTAAATTATGACACTTAAATAATTCTTTTCTTTAAGCCTTGGGGAAAACTTGGTGGCACTGAGAAGTTAATGTAAATTGCCACTGTTAAGGTTAGATTAGAAAAAAAAATTTTAAAAAAATAACTCTTTTAATCAGCTCCTCAGCTGGTGTGAATCAGCTTAGCTCTTTGGGAGTTATTGAGCCTGAAGTGATTTATATCACCTGAGTATCATGCCCTTTGATCCTTAAATATCTAATAATTTTTGATGGATTTCCTGCAGCCTTCTTTTAACGTATATACATCCTTCTTAAGTCATGGTGTACAGAACCGGACCTTCTACTTCACCTTCGGTCTCACCTCCTGCTTCCTATGCATCATCTTTCAGTTCATAAATCCCAGAATTAGATTTATCCCTCTTTTGCAACACCATTGATCCCTATTCAGTTTGTGATCCATTATAATGTCATCACCCAGTCAGTAACTCCCCGCATTGTATAATAATGTCCCCTCCCCGCCTACAAACACACACCTCTCTCCATGTATTCAGCACTTGAAGTTACTGGATTTCATCTCACTGATTTCAAATCACTTATGCAATTAATCAAGACAATTCTGAATTTTAATTGTGTCTCTCCCTTTCATTCTTCCTCAAGAAACTGCCTCTTGCCAGCCAGGGACTGTCCTTTCTAGGTACAAACTCAGTTCTGCATCAGAATAATTTCATTCAAGCAATATAGCAAGTAGCACAACATTGACGTATTATACAGCCACCCTGGGACTAGTAACACCAAAGCCCAAAAAATTTAAAGATTTAGTTTCCTCTTTCATAATATACATACCACTGCATTGTGCATTTAAGACCTACCTGTATGTTTTAGTACTGAACATGTACTAATCCTGCTTCTGTACTTACACATACAGTGATCATCTCATGAAAAAGTACATATTTAACTGAAGTCCTTCACCCATTTTTGCTCATCCCTACCTTTAATTATTCATTCTTGTTATTAATGCGGTTGTCAAAATTCACATTAAAACCCCTTAACTTCTCCATTTTAAGCCGTCGTTTAGCACCATCCACTCCAAAATGCTCACAGTATATTCCATGAGGCATAGGCTGAAAACGTAGTAAGCATAAGCTTTGTTGCATTATCCACATTTTATAAAAAAATTACAGATTAGGATTCTAAATCTAACACCTTGTGTATAAGGACTTTTAATGCATCTTTCAGGCTTAATACGTCTTTAGAGGCTGTATTTCAACCAGCTATGGTTGACAAACCAAAAAACAAACCATGACATTCTCATCTACACGGGCTCAATTCATTAGTCTAAGCATAAGCATCTTCTGCCATTTGAGATATCCTAGGACAGGCGATACATTCACACATGATATGATAAAGGACCTAATGGAGGCCCTATACTCCCCTGGCCCAGAAGCTGAAGACCTGGTGAGATATCAGATGAGGTGAGGCCATGGTATCTCAAATGGCACTTCATGTTTAGACAACCAGTTATTCTTTATGTATTTCCCTGTCTTATTATAAATATGTCACATAATGCGTCAGTGGCTGCTTATTAGCAAGCCTGGATTCACGTGAAGGATGCTTCCACATGGAGGGAGACTATATTGCAGCCATACTCTTCTGAAAGAAACAGTTTTATGCTTCCCCCATCTACATTTGCTTTTGACAGTTAATGAGTCAAAAGAGAATTGTTCAAAGCTGCTTGACTTTTGCTAAAAAAAGTCTTAAAAAGAACTGAGCACACACAGATCTCATCTCTGCCTGCACACCTTCCACTTGTTAGGGGAAAACGCCGAAATGGTTGACACATTCAGTAAGATAAATTCCAGACTATTTTCAGTGTCAGCCAGCCAGTGACCAGAACTAGTCCTGTGGACATACACTGCGCAATGAAGGCAGTAATTACTTCGTTCAGAAAGACTCAAGGAATACAAGTGCAATCCTGCTTTTCATCCTCTTTAAACACCTTTGGTTGTGCTTACCTACTGAGATCTATCTTACCTCCCTTTCTCTTCAACACCCACTTGGAGGAGAAAATGCAACATATAGGTTTCTCTGACAAGAAGGTACAGCCAATTCCCTGTTTTACTCTCCACAGATGTAGACATTGCTATCTGCAAAATGGCACGATGCTTGGCAGAAATTATTTCCCCTGCAAAGAGCAGCAAACTTATCCTGACCTTACAGAAGGTCTTACAATGATCCACAGAGGAAAGTACTTCAAAGAACTAGCTGGGGCATAACCTGTTTCCCTCATCAGAAACATCAGTCCCCTATTCATCAAAACGGTGTGAAGGTGCCAGATTCTATTCCATCGCTGATTAAACATTGACAATCATCATTTGTGGAGGAAACACACATAAAAAGCCATTTCCCATTAAGTGTGCACATTTAAGAACAGTATTTCCAGCCAAAGCTGATTGCCTGTTGACAGAATTACAAAATATGTCTGGATTTTACAAAATTAAGCCCATAATCTACTGAAGTGCAGAGGAGGAGTGCTGCGAGAGATGAATAATGGCAGCAAAGGTGTTCAAAGGAACCTGAACCTGCATCAAGGCTTGATCCTGTATCTCAAAAAAGTTACAGAAAATAGCCTTTGCAGGGCCTTAATAAAGGGTCTTCTCCTGGACCCAGAGGAGAAAAGAGGTGATTTTCCCTTTTTCTATAACGTGAGAATCTGGTGCTAAATAAACAAGGCATAGGAGCAGTGGGGCTTCTCATCCACTTGCAGAGGTTCCTCTGCCCTGTGGTCAAAGCGATGACCAAAGGGCTAATTCCAACCGCGATGCACTGAAACATGGCTGCACCAACCTGTTTCCAGGTTGGCAGTGATGTGATAGATCAGCACTGGAACTTCCTTTCATGAGCATTCCAAGTGCGATTTATACTGGCTTAAAGTATTTCTTCTTACTATTAAAGTTAGAGTCTCTCCACCCAGAAGTCACTTTTTCACTAAATTGCTTTCCATAGAAGTTCCTTCTCCAGTTGCCCAGCAGGGGGACTTCTACAGCTTGGTTGGCTGGTCTTAGGGTAACCAACATCAACATCACCCATTTTCTCTCACTCTTTATCATCCCATTAACGCTTCCTAATCTGTTTATGACTCTTTCCAAAGCCCTAGCAGCAATACAATATGATGCAGTATCATCAAAGAAAGAAACAAACTATGGTAGTATAAACTGAAGGAACTCCCTATATAAATCCAAAGAATAAATATTTCCTGAGGAAAGCATCAATGTTTAAACAGAGGGAGTGTTTCAGTGACACAGACATCAGGCAAATCAGCTTTGCAAGCTCTGTGTCAGATGCAAATTGATGTTAAGTATCTGGTGCCAAAGAGTAAGAAAGATGACAAGATTTCTTGTGCAGTAAGTTGAACTACCAGTAATTGCATGCCTGAGACACACTTTAACAAGGTAACTTTGGCTGTGCTCACCGGCATCTTGCTGATCACCCTTTCGTGCAGAACACCTGTAAGCAAACCGGCATGCCTATCATTTTTACTGAGACACCTGGAGTTTGGTAGTTAGCTACTCACTTAGTTTTTGAGGGCATGAAGTTCATACATATCTTTAAACACTTTTTCCTATTTCAATGATCATTTCGCCTCCAAAAGTTGACTGAGCAAGAAAAAAAAAAAAAAAAGAAATCCTTACTGTATCAACTGTACCATAAAGACACTTCATCACATAAGGCCTCCTAGGAGACACTAATTTCTACCACTGTGCAGCATTTTTCCTGGTTTTCGCCAACTACAGGTACAGAGATTCCAAGAAGCCTTTGAAAAGGAAAGATTGTGACATCTCTCTCCATTTATCAGGAGGTATCAAGACAATTCAGGACCTTCTAACTTAGCAGAAGAGGAGAGTTGGAAAGAACTGCTCTTCTTTTCCCATCCACTGCAAGACATAGAACACTATAGGCTTTTTTAGAGAAGAAAGCAATGTTTCAGAGGGGCAGAAAAAAAAAGTACAACATTACTTAAATACTCAACTTCTTAATAATAATTCCCATTTCAGCTTGCCAAGAAATGACTTGAAATAATTTAGTCTCTTTTATCTAATCAGGGCAGTTATCAAAATAACACCATTTACTTGTAATATATTGCAGTTACTTTACTTAGGCAGTTATATTTATACAGAAGGCAGATCCTAGAGAGAAGTAAACGCAGGTTAGCTTTTCAAGTGAAAAATACAAGAATACCCTGTATTGTAAGAATGATGCAAGAACCAACTGCCTACAATGTCTAATGAAATACAACGCAGTCACCAGCCCACTTCCCCCAGTCCTGGAGGAGAAGCCCCAGGACTCACTGAACTGGGGAACATGCAGCTGCTGCTGGAGTTGCCTCTGCAGCTTTTTCACTTTCCCCACCTGCTGGCCATGCTGGAAAGCAGCACAGCACCAATATATTCTGTAATATGAAAATATTTGACTCAAGTGATTCTGCCCTCACACCGAAGTACTTCCACAGGCCATTAATGAAGCTTCTCTGCATTTTTTTTACTGGTAAAAGCGAGATCAGCATCTATGATGAAACATCCCAGTAAGACAACAATGAAAGAAAGGGCAAAAATACTTGATCACTTAAGCTTTTCAAAAAACAGAAGACATTCCCTACCTGCTTTGACTACAAATACACGAAAGAATATCACCACTGGGCTAAACCCAATGGAAAGGGTCAATATTTATTTTCACAACATTATCAGATCGCTGCTGTGTGATGTGTTCACTAGGGGATTTAAAGTCTCTGAAGCAATCTGACAAAACAAACATTAAATAAAATAGAAGATAAAAAAGGCCAAAATTATTATTATGTCCATACTATTCCATAGTGTAACAGAAATAAGGATAGCAATGCCTGTATTGGATGGATTTCCTCATGGTGCACCAAAGGCTAGTGAGGATACCATGGTGCTGCAAAGTAAAAGCATTGCGCCTGGGAAGGGCACACATTCAAAGGAAACAAAAAAAGCATGATGCACTGGCAAGAGACAGCTGGCTTGAAAAAACTCTCTACTCTCTCAATATGTTGTACCTGAGCAAAAAGGAAAACAATTTTCCCTTCCTCTCTCAGTTCCGTGTATAGTCACTGGATTAAAAACTACTAACAAGATGCCGACAATCCAAAGCAAAAAAGACTCTCCTTTCACAGCTGTTGTATCTCTGTGTACACCCCACTCACAATATCAATTAGCAGCGAGGCCAGTTTCCTTACTGCTGCTGTAGTGAAGAAATCACCAAAGTATTCGAAATTCAGGACAGACTTTCTGGAAGAAGCCTGTTTTGATTTTTGTGTACAGCGTCTGGCTAGCTGTCAGGAAACGAGACCGCCTGGCAGCTTGAATGACAGCGTTTTCACAGCGTGGCAGGTGCTCTCAGCTTCAGCAGCCAACGCCTGCCCCTGGAGCGGGCACGGCACCACACACCTGGGAAGGGCTGGATGTACAGCTTTATGGGAAGCATTGGGTGGCTCACCAAGGAGCTAATGCAGACGGATCCACTGATCTCTGAACAAAAATCTGTCACGATGCTCCTGCCGCAAAGGAGTACAAAGCTACACTTATTTAGAGCTGTTGAAACCTGTTATAACAAAACTGTAGAGATGAGAGGAGCTGGGTTGCAATTGCTAAGCAGATTTCACCTGGCAGTATTGTAGTAGCACCCCATAAGAAGTGGCTTAAAGCGGCACTTTAAGAAGATGGTAAATGAGCACTAAAGCAGTTATGTATTTCTACTTGATAAATACGAACATTAAGTTATAATAGAAAAGAACTGCATAAATTCAGCAGGTCCAAGCAACAGCGTTCACTAAGAACTACTCACAACACACAAAGCCCAATGATGAAACCATTGCCACATATATACAGAGCTGCCGCAACAGGCTTCCACACCAACACCCTGAAGGAAAAATATCTGAGGATGCCACTCACAGGTCCAGCACAATATAACAGCAAAGGTAACTGTGAAAGGTATTCCCTCATAGTAACATAACCCCATTTCATACTGGGTGAATTCCCAATTAACTGCAATTTTTGTAGGACAATACTCTTTCAATTATATAAACAGCAGTTATCAGCAATAACAAAACATAATGTCCGACATCAGTGGACGCCAAATGTTTAGACACTTTAGTGGACACCTGTCTCAATGTTTGTTTCAGCTGTCACTTGGTACCACTGTTACTGATTTTATTTTTCATCTGTGTTGATTCTGAAATAGTTGGCATTATGATACCCTAAGTAAAGCTATTGATGGCACTCATCTAGTTTATAGTGCTAAAACTAGATTCCAGCTCATAAACACACACTGACACCACCGAAGATAGAGTTAATTATCACTTAAAACTTTGAATCTGAACAAACAAGCCCCAAAACCCGTAACCAGCCTAGTTCTATTACAAAGCATACCTAGAGGCCTATATTTACTGTCAGACAAGCTGTTAAGACTTCCTCTAGGAATTGCTCTAAATCTGGGCTAATAATTTACAACATGAAGTAGTAACAGTAATACTGTAAACAGACAATCCAAATGATACACAGAAATTTTTCCTGGTTTGAAATGTGCCAGAAATAGATTGTTCTGAAGCTATATATAGATATCCCATAAGCAAAAAATACTGTCTTGTGATTTTTTTTTTTTAAAGTTTTAGGGATCTGATTAAAAATTAAAATTCAGCCCTTTACTGAGGTTTAAGGGTGAATGTAAACACTGATTTTTTTTTAATTTAGAATATTAATCTATAGACTTAATGAAACTGTAGTTCATCTACAGAATCTCTAGGTCCCAGCATTTCCGACTGCAATCTGACATCTAACTTCTCTTCATAGGCTCACTCTTGTGAGGTATCTACAACAGCAATTACTTTCCCCCTATAGACTTCAAATAAAGCTAAATTAACTAATGGGTAGTAATGCTAATGAACCAAGGAGTAAAATGACAGTGTCACCCGAATGACTGAGACTTTGTGTTTGATTTCTTTGTGCAGCAAGAGCACTTTTTTTTTTTTTAATCAAGAACAAAACAGATTTTTAGTATTTCATCCATTGTCAAAATTGAATATTGCATTAATGCCGTTTTAGGACTGTGGATCACAGAAAATGCAACAAGATACAGAATTTAGATAAAGTAGAGCTATTTTATGCCTTCAGCAGTTACCTTCACATTTAAATGGAGAATTATATAAGGCTGGCATTTGGATACAAAAATGTTCTCTTACCACTCCTTCAAACAACAGGGAAGTTTCTGTAATTACAGGAAACATGCTGGCTGGCTCACCACCTGCAGCGATGCCAAACATGAAGGGGAACTGCCACCATGCATCTGTGGCAGACCTGCACGTTAGTGAGTTCAGAAACAAAGTCTGTACAGAGGAGGCAGTGTACTTGCTACAGTATGCTATGCTAGTTATCATAGCATTTCACCAATAATAAAAAAGGTAGTTTTAAACTAATTCACTAGTCTTATGTGTATATTTGTGACTTCAGTGAATCAAGTAGGTATTTCATTCCCCATTTACTGGAAAGATGGAGAAGGAAAAAAAAAAACAACCAACCAAACAAAAAAACAATCAAAATACAATCAACCTTCTTCCAACTTCTTAACCCTGACTTCCCACAAGCCCATCTGAGGGGCTCCACAGATGAACTCTAACTCAGGAAATCATCTGTTTCAAGTCAAACACATCCTACCCCAAGGTGAATCATTAGGGAAGTTGCCACTGAAAAGAATTGAACGTGTGTTTTTGCTCTTTGCACCATCCGGAAACAATTTTACACGGGCGTCTCCCTCATCAAACACTATGTTTACTACAGTGAATAGGCATCTTGAGGAACACTCTGCACATAATGAAACAAAGCTAAGGAACATCATCACTTGGTTACATGAAAGCTTATACAATTCTATGGCTTTTCTCCACTCTTGTCCCCTCAATAAGCTCAGCATTTTTCTGAGATTCTTACAACAGTAACTACACTCTCAACTGTGTTCCCTTTCTGTGCTGCCCTGCTTCATAGGAGTTGCAGTTTACCTGGCTTATACTGTTCGTTCCCTCAGTCCAATAACCTTAAGTGAGCTACATCTGATTTGCCCCTTAGAATGCGATTCACCTCTTCTTGCTAAAATGTGTTAAAGTCTGTAGTACTGTAAAGACTGTTGCACGGCACCAATTAGTGCTACATTCAGGGTATGGTACACAACCCTGCAGACCAGAGCCATGGAGGAAGGCTCAGGGCCCACCACAGCTCCTGTTAGAGGTAGGTCAGGTAGCTGTACCACATGGCATATTGGATAATGTGGTTTGTGATCCATGAGTGAGGAGCTGCTGCAATTATCAAGAGTCACTGTTACCTAGTGCAAGACCTGCTTCCAGACCAGAAAAAAAATGTAAAGGGAGAAGGGGGAACACACAACACTTCAGTCAGTTCTTTGCTCCCACCCTATCAGTAGATTTAGACCTTGCTGCTTCTGCATGCGATGGACTGCAACCTGTTGGCTTAAGGTTAGAAAAGATGGTTTCAGAACAGTTTTGAAGTGTTTCCAGTGTCATCCTTCACTTTTCTTCTATGTTGTCTTCAATTACTTCCTTCCTTTGTTCTTCAGAGTCCCTGAGCTCTTAGAGTTCTCACATGGCTTACTCACTGTTACCCCCAGAAGGCTGTGTCCTGCAACCAGTTTCTATGTCATTGCTCTTACCTCCACACTTCTTTAGTAACTTTAAAAAAAAAATCTTGCCCTTTCTTCAGCAGGATTTGGAATCAAAGTCTCATCTCAGCAGATGGGTTTCCACACTACTAGTATACAAGCTAGGCCAGAACCAACACAACTGTGCTTGTACAGCAGATACTGAACTTTACAGTACTTCGCAGTTGACAGATATGAATTATGACACTACTTCAATGACTGTCACTAAGTAACAATTAGGATTTCTGCCAAGTTAAACCTTTTGAAGAAAATAACAGTCCATCAAGAAAATCATAACCTGCTCAGGATGCTAAGACATTCCTTTGTTATCTGACAAGCAAAAACCCTACCATTCCAATATTATTAAATACATTTTCCACTGTTACTCCTTACCTAAGAAAAAAAGAGGGGAAAGACAGTATGGCCTACGGAGCCCTAAAAACCTACACGTGAAGACTTCCACAGTAATTTCCCCATAAGTTATTCTTCAAACCAACATTCATTTTGAATCAGCATGAGAAGGAAGGAAGGAAAGGAGGACTAGGTGTGACCAATAAAATAAGGGTAGTATGTAGTATTACTTCACAGTAACATGGAGAGGAAGCTGTCAGGTCAGGAAAGAGTGAACTCCCACTGTGAGTCATACAAAATCACAAATTGCCCTGGAAAATTTGGAACAAAACAGCTGATTTTCAGGGTTTGAAAATGCCGCATTGTGTACATTTGATCTTGTGGAGGATCATGAAGAACGTCCTAGGAAATTAAGTCTTCAAACTTTTCTACTTGTACAAATGCATGTGAGACAAGTCATGACAGAACCCAAAAGTATATATACACTTTACTATACCTTTTCCGTGTTAATAAAAAAGTTAAAGAATTCAAAAGACAAGAAAACTTGTAAACCAACTGGAAAACAAGATGCATAGGAATGAGTATTGTACAGATCTTAATGGACCAGGCAGTTCCAAAGTCAATCATACATTTAGTTACGTCCACAAGCTTATATTTAAGTGGCAGCATTTTATGACTGTGTATGTTTTTTCTTTCTAATAATCTGAGACTGCCTTAGTTCTTCAGTCCCATGAGCATATGGGCAAGATTCAGAAGGCAAAGAACAACCATCAGGATGATGAATGAAAAACCAACAGAGACGTGTTTTAAATGCTTCAGCTGAAAGGCGTCGTTTCACTTCAGGCTTAGTTTTCCTTGATGGTTCCTCTTTCCTCCAGTCACGAATATGAACTCTCCCATTTAGAACTAAGATTTAAAAACAAACAAAAATGCAGCTGTTAATAGACAGCCATGGGAATTGTACTGGAAAAAATTCATAGTGACATTCTGTGAATAAAATATATATTCTACAAATGGATCACTCAGGCAAAACCAAATGTGCCATTTGTACAGAAATAGAAGCGCACGACAAACCGAGATAATATAGACACGGTCTAAAGAAGAATTGATTGATCTCCCTGTGAGATGTTTTAACGTGATGTTGAATAGTTTGAGGCACCTTTGTATCATCTTTGTGGAGGTTTGTTTGTTTGTTTTAAATATAGCAGTTAGGATGATTTAGACTAAAAGCCTCTGAATTCAGATTGCAAGTCCTTAACAAAGAAGTTTCAACTCAAAAACTGTAATCCTTCCCATGTTCAAAACCTTACTAGTCCACATTTAAAATGTGATTAACAGCAGAAATCTAGTAAGTCTTCCACTGCTTTCACTACACAGAAACACTCTTGCAAAGACAACAGTTCACTGACCCAAAAATACACTGCACCACAGACAAGAAGTCTATTAACTGATGATAGTTTACTTTTGAAGGATTAAAGATTAAGCACTTTTTTTTTTTGAAATTCATTTGCTGTGTTAGGACCATAAACTGCACACACAGATTTGTGAACTTCTATCGACTCCTTAAATGTGTAAACAAAACAGAATAAAATGAAGTTAGTAAGAGAGAAAAAAAAAAAAGTAGATGAAAACTAACAGTGAAAACAAAACGGCAAGAATCTGCCACTTTTAAGTTGCCATGGTCTCTTTTCATGTTCTGCTTCAATCATACCTTCTGTACCACACACTTGCAGCTTAGAATAGTTAAGTGATACCATTCTGCATTCTGATAATTGCTATTCAAAAGGTGATGAGCCCAGTGAAAACTTAGTATCACACATTCAGGCCTGGATGAATTCACCCCTCCAGGTGTCCTTGTGATATATAAATAGATGCGAACTCATATAAAGCAAATCCAGAAGTAGGTTCAGGACAGCTTTAAAATCTCTCTCAAAAGCTGAAGAAAAATGAGTAGGTATGGTGCTATTTATGATCAAGCATATTTTTTCCTAGAAAATCAGTTCTGTATTGGACAAGATGCCTGATCAAAAGAACTGCCACAGTCACTCCAAGCCCCTTCTTTTGTGGGAGTGTGCATGCATCCATCTGTTTTCCATGTCTTTAAAAGAAAAACACTTA
Source organism: Chionis minor (assembly GCA_013398295.1). Classification (NCBI taxonomy): domain Eukaryota; kingdom Metazoa; phylum Chordata; class Aves; order Charadriiformes; family Chionidae; genus Chionis; species Chionis minor. The sequence continues at coordinate 2,168,601 of VZSF01002718.1, read as the reverse complement.
AGTAAAGATGACAAAAGAGCTGTAGCCATGTTCTTCTCTGTCCTCTTTGGCATGAACAATGTCCTTCCAGACCACTTGCTGATAAAAGCCCCTTTTTATGGTGACATGCTACTGAAGAAAAGAATCAGATGGTCTCTACTGAAGCCCCTGGGACTTTACATGTGATGTAAATTACTGAGAAATATCTGGCCTTAATCCTAGTCTTTCTTCAGAGGTAAAGTGCAGACAGCATCCATGCCAAACAAAAATCCTCATTCTATGTAACGGGTTGTAAATCTATTCCACCTATCCCTAATGACAGGGAATCAAATTCAGACACCTAATGAATGCAGTGTGACCAACTCTTTTTCAATTGGATGGTAATTCAGAAGGATTTCAGTATGGCTTCGCATTTTATAATTGCCAAGCATACAGAAATCCTTAGTGGATGCTAAACTTGGCTAAGTTAGCCACTGGCAGTAACTAGGTTGCATAGCCAGGATGATTTGCCATGGACTAGTTGATCAACATTCTACAACTGATGTAGAACTGTTGGGACACATGAAGTTAACACACTTCCAAGTTTGACGCAGCCTCAAACACTGATAAAACCTTGAAGATCTTGTATTACTGCAAAGCTAGACCTTAGTTTTGCAATATTCCACACTGACAAAAAAAGCCCCAAATCAACCAAACAAAACCCACCACCACATCATCACAACAGGGGAAAAAAAAATAAAATCAAAACCAGCTATCAACAAACCCAGCCAACCACAGAAACTTGCTACCAAGCTCTTTCTGCCATTCTACTACAGGCTACATAAATACATCAACCCTCACATTTACAGGTTCTTATGGAGACTAGTTTTATTTTGTGCATTTGCCATTTATATTGTGGGGCTTGGCAAGGCCAGACTAAGTAAGTCTCAGTTAAATGCTTTAATGAACTTGCCCCACATGTGACAGCCCTAAAATAATCAGTACTTCATAGGAAAAATAAAAATTCTGTAAGTCAAGAAATAGCATTGAATTAGCAACTTTAACTAAAAGGTCGTCTTTTCAGATACAGTCAGTCTAGAACAACTCTTTGCTGATAGATGCCTTACCAACCTCATTCAAAACAGTTTTATTAACAGTATCTTGGAGCAATGGGCACATAAAGAATAATCAGTTTTCACAAAGGTATAGAAAGTAGTTAAAAACCCACCACCACAGTAATTTTTCCATTGAGTTTAGCTGCATAGAGGAGATAAAATAGAAGATTAAAGAAAAACAAAACAAAAAAAAACCCCAAAACCCCCTTCTTTACCTTCGAATACTTGATGATTATTCTTGAGTAGTGTCTGCAAGCCTCCGTATTCACTCTTTAGCCTTTTCAAAGTCTCTTTATTTAGGTGTTCTGCTACTTCTTTCAAGGAAAGACTTTCTGCAATAAGTAATGGTGTAGCATTAAACGTGTATAACATAAAGCCCTAAGAAAATTTAACTTCTATATAAATTAATAATTATAAGCAGAATCTATGACATCTACCAGTACTGCAGCAATTTTGTACTCCCAATATCACGCATGATATATATTTTATATGTACATTGCCTGTAAAGTAGCTGCTTTCATTCTACAGGACTCAAGTCAGAATTTCCACAGCAAGAGACATTTTTTTATTTTCTCTGCTTTTTCTACAGTAGTATATAACCCTTATTGCGATAAACACTGTTTACATGCTTGCAGTTGGAGAGAAGAGAGAATGACTCAAAGAATGTCCTGTAACAGTACCGTATGACAAACTACAGTGAGTAAATAATAAAAATGGACGGAGGGAAGTGAAAAGATGGTATTAATGAGAACTAACTGAATGCTTACAAAATTAACAGCAACTTCTACTCTTTTTCTTCCTAAGACTAAACTAAAAATTCCTAATCATGTCACATAACCAAATGGCACTTCAATGCACTTCTGTGCAATTCACACAGAATTCTGCCAGAATTACAGCTAATTATTATGTAACTATCCAAAAAGAAACTTACTATTCTCCCCAAATAGATGCAGAGTCTTCTGTTTTGGTAAATAGGGAGGAGTCCTGTGTTTGCTTCGTTTTAAATAAAAATGGATTCTGTCCTAGTATTTACACGTAGGAGGGGAAAAAAAGCCCACACCAATTTCAAAATATTCTTGTATGCCCAATTTGCATTCCAGAATGCAACAAAACATAGCAGAAAAAGAGCACCTTTGATTGCTGCTGTGCTGTTCTCAGTATTTTCTAAAATCTATTTAACGTACTAAATGTACAAACATATAAATTCACTGGAAAAGACATCCTCAGCCAGTAAAAGCAAAAGATTAATACAAAGGAAAGAATCTCACCTCCTTGATTCCAGGTATTCATATTTCCACCATGCATATTAGAATATGATTTTTGGGGGGGTGCATTTAACAGCAAGTTTGCCACATTGAGAACCACATCATCTACAAAATCCCGAGGGAGCGAAGCACAATTTCTGATTTGTTCTACTTTTTCTCTGGGTTGGAATCCAGGCATCCAAATTGTACCAGCAGGCTCAGTCTCATTTTCAGGATGTTCTAAGTCTGCTTCTTTGCATACATCAGGATGATCCCTATGATTAAATCCAACTCTTCCGTCACGTGTGACCACAGCACAGGTCTGACGATTATTAATATACTGTGTTATCTGCTTGTCAATCAGAGAACATTCTGTAGGTGGATAGGTCCGATTTTTTCCAATAAGGCACACCTATTTTAGTAGAAACAGGTAAATGACTATTTATACAGAGCCCCATAGTTACACACAGCCCCCTAACCTGCACGTGCCTTATGCAGGCTTCTAAATCTACCTACAGGAGATACCCCCTTTCAAACTCAATGCCCATCAACATCTGAGGGTTTTTGAATTTTACTTTTCAAAGCGGTGCCTGTAACTGAAACATTAATTGAACGGTGATCCATCATGCCATACAAGCACAGAACAAAAAGATTGCTCCTGATCCTCTATTTACAAAAGTAAAGCTGGACACCTCTTCCTACTCTGGAAACATTTCACTCTGAATTTCATGGGACATGAAAACCAGCAAAATTAAGCAACATAGCCAGCTGGAAAATTTAAGGGAAAAAAAAAAGGGGGTTTCATAAGTTTTCCATCCTATAAGGTAGCATAAGAAATAACCATAAAACCTGCCATTCTTTCTTGCCTTCAGGATTGTACCTGTGACATTAAGAGCAGATTACTCAAGAAAACAATGAGTATTTTTAGCCTCTCATTAGAGCATATTGTCTCAAGTAATGCAACTGAGTATAGTCTGATATTACAACAATAATAATGAACAAACATCCATATGCTTCAGACAGCTAGCAGCTTTAAAAAAAGAAAAAAGACAAAAACCCTACACAGTCCAAAATTACCCTTTTTGTTGATGGAATTCTAAGGCAATCTTCTTCCACATGAAAGCCGCATACAAATCCCACTTGGGCTACAAAATCGAGATATTCTCTGTACTGAGTTTTCTTGCTTTGTTTTCGGCTGTATTTTCCATGGAAATCAAAGAAGCAACATGGCAGCACAAAGTAGCGACATGAATAGGAAGACCTACAAGAAGGGGTAACAAACTGCTGAAAGTTATTTCAGAGAACGCACAAATTTAACAAATAACCCATCAGATACAAGCAATACTGGAAGTTTTTACTAAGTGACAGAGCTTCACAAAATAATATTTATATGTTCCTCTTTCAGTAAATCTATTAGCATAAGCAAAAATACTGTTTCACAAAGTATCTGCTATAGCAAATTACTCTGCCAACTTGGTTTGCAGGACTAAATCTCTAGATATTAAACCGTTGCAGCTGGCTGTGAAGAACACAATGGTTCAAGGTAAGGAAGAACCAACAGCCATTTTATTTAGAAAACAAAATAAAACCCTCAAACATCAGATTCACATCTAAAGACTAAAAATCAGTTGTTTTTTAAATTTAAAAAAGCAAAATACTATCCTGAATTCTATGAGAAAGTAAATACTACATCTGTGCTTCTCCAGAGGAAGAGAAACATTTTGTAAAAATAATCAATTGGCATCAAAAGCAGCAAGTCCTACAAGGGCAGCAGGTGTGGCTGCAAACATGAGAGTTTTCATCAAGCACACAGGTAATTATGTTTTGGTTTTTAATTCCTTCCTTTCAACTCCCCTCCCTCTAAAAATACCTAGCTGCAATTACAGGTATCCATGGCGTTAATTCATCTGAATGGTTTCCTATGAGCCAGTCAGTATCTGGAAAGAGATGACTGTCACCTGGCACGATTGTAGATTCCTAAAAGACCAAACAATACATTAATTGAATTTTATTACAAGTTTCTTTAAATGCATTTTATTTGTTAATAAAGCACTAAGCAACAATACAAAATCATACAAGGTGAACAAGAACCACAGGCACCAGGAGTACTTTCCTCAATCTTAACTTTTGCAAGGCAGTAATTTTTTTATGGCTACAAAGTAGTAATTTAGCAACAGCTACCCACAAAATACTGGTCAGACAACAAGTGGAAAAGAGTTCTGATTAAGATACCTGGCACCTTAAATATTTGTAGACAAATATCATACATTGGATTACGATTTCTTGCCACTCTCCTGTCACATGTATGCCTGGACTCAATTTTTCAGAAAGCCACTTAATTTGCTACATCGTACAGTTCTAGGACTCACACAGCAATTAATCAGAACACAGCTTCACTACTATCTTCGCTCACAGACTGTTCACAAATCAAATTCTAATATGTAGAACACCACTCTTCACACCCTATCACTCACATATAATAAACCTAATCCAGTCTAACACTTTCCCTCTTATCTACATTGGCATTCCATCCTTTTCAAACTTGTGTCAAAAATACTTTATGATACATTCAAAAATAAGAAACACTAGATTAGAGAAAGAAGACTTCTTTGGTGGCCTTTAGAACAGCATTTCACGTGGGGGGAATTCAAGATATATGGATTGAGGAGACATCAGCACGGAAGTCTTCCCACTGCAACTATTCTCACTCACAAAAGAGTTATTAGTCTCAAGAATACCCTATCCTGATACTTTAAAAAAACCCCACCAAACAACAATAAACAAACAAAAACCCAAAACCAACCACCAAACAGTATGAATTCTTCCTACAGATTAGATTTTAAAAGTTCTAGAGTGCCTTTAATGTTTCTTTTTCACACACACATTTTCTTACCTTAAACTAAAGTCGGCAAGGAAAGTACTTAAAGATGTTGATACTATGGAAGTACATACTCTTCTCTAAAGATGTGTATGAATCTCAAAATAATTATTGGGCATATTTGAAAAAAGCTTTAAATTTTAATTTCCACAGAACTCTAGGAAAAGCCCTGAAAGTGATGCCTATACTCTCATTTTATATAAAATATGCATATTTTATGAAGTCAAAATTCACACATACATGCAAAATAGTATCTGTGTAGCAATTAGAAAAAAAAACCCAAACCAAAACACACTTACGGAATTTCTGAAGTCTCAGACAACCCCAGTTACATCCCAATTCCCCTCATAAGAAAGCACTGTTAAGTATCAGTATGGTGTATCATTGTTCATTTTAAACAGCGTATTTCTGACCATTTTTAATTATGTATATACATTTCTAGATAATACATGTAATAAATCTCTTTTTGGCAGGTTAGTAGATGTTAAACGAAGTGTTTGATAAGTGTTTTCTTATGGTTGATTAAACAAGTTACTCCTACGTTACATTTCAGTTTTGATTATTTAATTTAGGTATAGCATGAATTATCAGTGCCATACTCCACATTTTGACAGTCACCCATGATCGTATTTGTATTCACCATGTCTGACAGCAGTTTGGCTATGCAGAGTGCCACCTGTTACATTCATTTATATTGTGAGTATTGGCACCGAATGTCACAGATGGCAATATTCATCCTGCAACTCACGCTTTAACTAAAGATCAAAACAAAATTAGCTTTGAGGGTAACGAAAGGCTGTGAGTGGGTGCCTTCTCCTGTAGCCACAGGAGCCTTGCAAAATCATTTCACCCTTCCTGTTTGTTATATAACTCCTTCCCACATAAATTAGCCCTCTCCTTATATGCGTATTTCTGATATTTTTATTGTTTATGTCTGGCTTTTTCAAGTCTTCTCTGTGAATTTTTTTTTCTTTTAAAAAATACAAATAGACCCCACCCTATGAGTCAGGAAATCTAAGAAACTGTAAACAGTTAGACCTTAATATGAAATTAATGTACAAAATACAAAGATTTCCATAATACAGAAAAAAGAGGCAGAAAAAAGAATATATAACACAAAGGAAAAGAGAAGACACTGCCCGTTATGATCAGAAGTGAAACTATAGTACAACAGGAATGAAGGAGCACTACAGCTTGACGTTTTGGATTGTTTCTTGAAGTTTCTCAGCTGCTTGCAGACTGTACCAAAGGAATCTGGCAGTTTTGGCAATCTGTACCCAAAATGTCAGGGTGGCAAAAAGAAGGCTGCACAAGACTGTGAAAGCTTCACCTCCCATCTGTGAAAACTGCTGCTCTTTTGTTGATTTAATGTAAGCTGTTACCATTCAAAGATATGTTGAATTGACTTTTAAACAAAACTACTACAGAATACCTACAGGTAGAAAATTCTTTTAATATATTGGAAGCTGAAAATTTTTGAGAGAACAGAGTGAGAAATTTTAAGCAATCTAGAGCACAAACACCTCACCTCCCAAGCGCAACTGTTGATCAGTACCGCACTTTAACAAGTATCAGGCCAAGAACAGCTGGACTTAAAGGGAACAATTCCTGTGCTCAAGTTGTTCTCATAAAAATGCTAATGTGGAACTTGAAATATAATCCCTCTTTCAGACCCATTCTCCTGTTGGTTTTTTTGAAGGCTATTATTGCAACTACTTACCACAAGGTCAGTACAGCAGAGGATTGGCTCCTTTGAGGTTCAAAAACAATTCTGGCCCCCAAACTACACATAGCACTAGGTCAGAATCCCTTTCAAGAATAAACTATTCGCAACTGTGGACACTAATATCTTTTATGAGGTACAGTGGTGCAAACAATGCTGCTTAATGTTGATCTTCCTGTAAAATCAAAGATTGTTTTATACTGTGCATATCTGTACATGAAGTAGGAAACCATGCTAGTCTTCTCAGCTGAAAAATAAGGTGCAAATATGCAAGGGTATGATACAGCATTGCTCTAGTAATTCCCTTTACAACTTACTTTATAGTCCCATAGGACATATGGGTGGCATCATACCAAACCCACAGATCATTTCAGACAACAGTATATAAACCCGTATGCTTGATTACATTTGCATCAACACAACCTGAAGCAATGAAAAAATTAGTAAAGTTACAAATCAGTAAGATTGACATACATTTGCATAATACCTCTAAATGAGTTTCTGGTCCGTACATGTCCCATATTTTTCTTCTCCTCACATCAATTCCTCTACCTAAATGCTGAAATATTTGAACCACAAAAAAGTATCGTTTAAGTACTTGTAGCAGAAGTTGTCAAACAGGCTCACTGAATATATATATTAACACATTGTATCATTCATACTAAAATTTAGACACATAATGAAACACAGCTTCATAATTTCCAGCCAAAGCTGAATCCTTTTAATCCCTTCTTTCCCTTCTAAGTATGAAGGGAAAGGCTAGGAAACATTAAGAATATATCTGGTTTGATATTTTACCCAGGGACGCCTATGTGTGCAGAGTATGGTTTTTTTGTTTATTTTTAAAATATCAAAACCTTTCATAAGGCAAGTATTACTGTACCACCCAGAGAAGAGTGCTATTCTAAGCAGTACATGCTGGCAGAACCACCTTTCAACTACTGAAGTCAATTAGGCTGCTGGAGTTTTTGCCTGCGTGGCAAAAATGGGATGGGAAGAAGAAATAGGACTGAAAACTATAGCAAGAAATAAAGAATGCATAATAGCATTAACTTCGAGAACCCTGGGCAGAACTAACCAAAATCAATTACTAAAAAAGTCTCATAAACCTCTCACAGGTGTGGTTTTTTGGACAGGAAACAATGTTTTGTCAGTGCTATAGCACTGATGACCTAATGATGTACAAAAAGAAATGCCTACAGGAAAAAGGTTTTCCTGTATCAGATCAAATTTTTATGGTCACACAAGGAAAAAGAGCTTGTGTTACGAGAAATTGGACTTCCCCTCCCTATTTTTGTGGAAAATACAATTTTCTGAAACAGAGAGACTCAACTTCACTGGGTTTTGTTCAATCTCAGTGACTTTGTTTTGTTGCTGTTTCAGAAACTATACCTCAAGAAACTGAATTCTGTTGTTGCCACTTTTTCACTCCCAAAAGCACAGTATGTTGTTAGCATTTTCACAATTAACACATCCCAGGATTGTTTTTGAGGATATAGAAAAACATTGTCAGGACATGATAAGTCAAATTAAACTTCAATAAAACTAAGTTTGTGAAAATCATCTCATTTAGAAGCTCTTGTGAAAGAGAATCTCTGTGTTAAGATCCCTCATTCTTTTTTGCTTTGTCTACAGCATAACTAAATTACACCATTAGTTTTTATCTTCCTTCTCAGTTTCTTATTTCAGAAAAATAGCCTTGAATTGAAATGAGTTTCATTAATAAAAAGAGATAAATAAGTGAAAGTTTTCTAAAGCTCTGCTAGGATTTTTTTTTTTTTCCCTGGTAACTACAGTGACAAAATCCTATCTTAGCAACATGAGTTAACTGAATTTTGGCTATTCACATGCCAGGTGAAAGGAAAGCATAGCTACAATACTGATTGTCTCTATTTTTTAATTGTGATTTTAAAAAGCACTGTATTTACCCCTTCATTATTTAGAATGTGAACCAATAGACCATTTCCGCATCCAAGATCTACAAATGACTGTTTCTTGGTCAACCCTTTTTCCTTTCTCTCTTCTTCCCAAAGAATCTAAGACAAGAAAAGAAAATATTTTAGACTTCTGCTCTCAAGTTTCCCTGTAAGAAAGCAGCAAAGGTTATTGGAAACGAAAGGAGAAAGCTGGGAGAGAATGCAGATGTGACAGAAGACATCCCCTGCACTCACAGAGAAAATAACTTGAGAGGAGAAAAAAACAATCCAAAACACTAAAACTGTTTATGGAAAGGGACAGGAATTGCGTTACAAAGTATCAATCATTTTTTAAGCGCTAAGCACTCCCTTCTGAGTTACAGGAAGTTGAAATTAATACAATCTATACAAGCCTGGGCTAGAGTAAGCATAAATTCACAATAAGCTGCTAAACCAAAGAGTGCAGGAGATGGCCAGAGGAAGCATGGGAAGTAACAGGTAAGCTTCAACAGTGTCTCTGCAAGTAACACCACAGAAGAATTTATATCCACTGTATTAAAAGAATTGGTGGCATGGCTGAAAATAAAACCCAAAATATTCTTTATAATAAGCTGGCTATATATTGGTACATGTAACACCTCTTTCTGCTGAACAAAGTGTAACTTACATAGCAACAGTCAGCTGCCTCAAATTCTACATCAGCTAACGGGAGTCCAAAGCTTTCAGCCCAATTCTAGTCCCTACTCTGCACATAAGCAGTTACTTTTACATAGTTATGTAATTCATAATTAGTTAATAACTGGATGTTTGCCTGCAGGGCATGCATTAGTCTCTTTCTATCACTGTCAAACTCTTTTTCCTTCAACGAGAAACTACAGAGCACACATTCATCAACTCCACACACTCATTTTTCACTATGACTAACAAAAATCGTCAAGAGTATTTAACCATGCAAATAAATATTTGCAAGATTCCTGCTTGTTAATTCATCAGTTTTGCTAGAGGAAAATAAACTGAAATTATGAGAGATTATCAGGCTAGGTTCACATTTTTAAATGTACCACTTGTACACTCCAGGCTGTAATCCAGAAATCCCTTATTGCCTCCTACACAGATCACACCTATCCTCCATCCCCTGCCGAGTTCATCACAATGCAAACTGAACAGCTACTTCTTTGGGCATGTGCCTAGACAGTCTGGGACCTTAATACGACTGCAGAGTAAATGAGATCAGTTGTAGCTGCCATAAATCCACAAAAATTTAACACTGGACCTACCTTTTTCTCAAGCACTCATTTAACGCGCGTCTAAATAATAAGTTGTTATATACTATCATATAGATACCTGAAATTTTTGCAAGGAGGTTATTAATACCATACTTTAAGCTTTCATTTATATAAGCCAGTTATTGGATGACTTCAATGACTTTTTGAAAGCTACTATGTCAGCTAAAACACATTGTCACTGTAAACTAACACTCATGCATAAAAATGTGCAAAACATTTTCAAGAGTCTCATTATAGAATTTTCTTGCAGCTACAGCTAATTTTGTAATTTTCAACATCTAATATTATCATGGTGGTAAAAATGGTAAAAGATATTATATAGCTATATATAATATATATATATATTTTATATACAGCTTGTGGAAAGAGCTATATATCTATCATATAGCTCTTTCCACAAGCCAGTCTCACAGATTTGAACAGTTCACTTGGAAGGGACCTACAATGATCGTCTAGACCAACTGTCTGACTACTTCATCATGATCATTTCTCTGATGTAAAAAGTTCTGCCACCCCACCGCGACAATTGAGATTTTGAGAGTAGCCTAGGTCAGTCAGGCTTCCTCAGACAATTTTTAAAATCTTCATGGGGAAATAAAACTGGGGTTCTAGTTTAAACAACCAATTAACAAAAGAAATCAGTCCTCAACAAGTTCTGTAAATGAGCTAACTTATTTACAGATACTGATTTAGAAAAGACACAAGAGGTTTCTACATTATACTTCGAGGCCAACATGCTTTTAACTGCACCCTGATAGCAGTCCAAAAAAAAATTCTGATGCCTTTTAAAAACCTGAAGTTTCTAGTGATTGTAGTTTAGAGAGTTTTCATAGATTCTTAAATAGGTGCCTTAGAAAACTGCACCAAGCATTTATCTGCCTTCCTAGCATCTATAGTTGGCATTACCTTATTTGAAGAATGGATTTGAACTGAACTTTTATCAGGGAAAGGCAAAGTGGCGAAAAACCTTTAGCATAAATTTAACACATTGTAGAAATATGTATAAGACAATAGTTTCTGATCTCCAAATTGATACATCTCATCACTATTTCTCTGCTACATCAGTGCTTTTCGCTTTATCACTCAAAAAATACCATCTTGTCATTATGACCCATGAAGATTTTAAAAACTGTCTGAGGAAGCCTGACTGACCTAGGCTACTCTCAAAATCTCAGTTGTCACAGTGGTGTGACAGAACTTTTTTCATGATGAAGTAGGTCATAAACTTCCTCTGACAGAACTGCAAACCTTTATCATATCTTCACAAAGAAGTTTTAGTATCCCCCTAAACTTAACATACACTGTTATTGTGCTGATTTTTGTGGCATAGGGCAGTATAAGAAAGAAAAATTAAATGATTTTCCCTTTAATTTGTGACATTTTTTTCTAATTCTGTTATAAAATGCTTAACTTCTGTAATCACTTATTACATGTAAACCCCTGAAATCCCATTAAGTAATACCAAAGATCACAATACAAACACAATTTCAATAAGTTATAGACATGAATTTTACTTTCAGTTTAAGTTACACTTGCAAATGTTGTAACAAGTACTTTGTCTCTCTGCTTAAATGAGAGCAAAAGCAAGAAACACTCAACAAAAAAGCCCACCCAGAACAGCCACACCCTTTCTCCTACCCCCTTCCTTTTGCCTTATATGACTGTAATAACTTCAGGTTATTCTATTTCAGAGAATGCAACTACGAAATGAAAACACTGATTTTCTTTAGAGAGGTTCTGTTTCATAATAATAGAACCTCTTAGAAGCTTATAGAATATTAGTCAAAGCAGTTCTTTACCAGCAAGTAAGTGGCAATGGCAACATCTTCATAAACAAATTTCTCAGGATCTGTCACTTCAGGCCACACCTTTGGAAAGAAACAGAGAAACAAATATTTTCCACACCATCTGAAATTACTTCAAAGAGTGCTCAGTTAGAGTGATCTGGATACTCATTCACTTCAATAGGTTTCTGCACTTCACAAACTTTGCATTTTAACCTCATAAAAAATACGCACAAGGAATGTAAATAAACACTGATTTTGTGAGTCACACAAAACAATAACAGCGTAAATAAATGTCTGCTGTCATCCAATCAAAAAAACTTCCAAGAACGTTATGGTTTCATATGTGCAGTTCACAGCAAGCAAACTGCTACCTCTGTTCTGTAATAAAGCATGCATCCTTTTGCCTAACTCTCTCAGAAGAAAAATACTCATTATTCCTGTTACGTGTAACATGAGCATTTCTAAATTTATTTCACAATGTAACAGGCAAAGAATTATCCCTGCACAACAAAACACAAAGAATCAAAATTTCAAGTAGAAATACAGAAAGTAGAAGTAGTATCCCTATTTTGTAAATGAGGAATTGAAACAAAGATTAAAACGCTCAACACTACACTAAGTCTACTGCAGAGCTAAAGAGTGAACCAATACCTTACCCACAAGTCCAATTTTCCTCTCAAATATCTTTCTATTAGTAAAGAAATTTCAACAGTAAAACCTTTCAACATTTTCACAATATGTTTTACAAAAGCATTTACCAGTTTTTTTTGCTTGTAGCTAGAGTCTGGTGTATAAGGATATAGGTATTACTTCATACAGCACTTAAGATAATCACTGTCATTTTTTAGGATTCCCAGGATAAAAGAATACTCTAACATTGTTCCTCTAACATAGAAAGACATATTAATATTGCATCTAACTTAAAGAGTAATAGGAAATTTAATCTGCTTACTAACCAGTGCTGTTTCCAGACTCTTTCAGGTTTCAGAGAAGGTGGTACCTATTTACACCTTCTAGTATGGATGACTTAGTATTTACAGCCACCGACCTACTGCTTACTTCTTATTTTGAGGGAAACATTCTGAAAAGTGTTTAACTCCTCCAGATATTTAGTGTGAATTTGGTTCCAAATCTTGCTTTTCCCATTCAGTTCTTCCAAATACTGTTTCCCACAGAAAAAAAACCCACAACAAACCACCGAACTATACAACATACATTTCAATTAAATTGCTTTTATAATAATAAAAATAATAAGAATTTAGTGGAAGAAGCAGTTTCACTAAACAAGCAACAACAAAAACAACTACAGGAAAACCTATTATTACTGCATTTATTGCCAAGCTTACCTTTACCATCTCTTTGTATTTTTCTTTAAGGTCTTGATAAACTTTGCTGTATTTTGCTACAGAAATGAGTGAAAGCGTACTTTTAAACTCACTGGGCTTTTGCTCCACAGACCATTTAGCCAGTCTGGACAAAAGTTCATTTCCAAGCCATGCTAGTTTGGGGTATGCAATTCCATCCGAAAACCAGTCTTCTGGAAATGGAGCTACAATAGACACAGACCTTTAAAAATAAAATAAAACTTCATATAAGTATAGCATATTCCTTTATCTCAGCTACATCAAAAACTATTAAAAGAATAATTAAGTGGAAAAAAATCAGCAGACCAAACAGAGGTGTAAAAGTAGACTGGGGAATAAGGAGATCTGTAATACACAAAACCAAAAGGAAAATAAAACAGTGAAGTTACTGAATAATGGAACAGTCTGCCCTGTATTTTGTTAGACAGCTCACTATCTGCCAATTCAAACACTGTATGTGAGAGTCCATGCTACATTTAACATGATGACTGAGGACTCGCATATCGTGAGCGACCTGATTTAGCAATATATCCAAAGACTAACTAGTAAAACTGAATTCATTAAATTCATGAAAACAGCAGGAAAATATATCAGTTAGCAAATTTCATTATTTCATCATCTCTAACTTTGATTTCATTAGAGCTAAGCTTTCAGATGCTCTGGACCAAGTTGCAACAGTCTGTGTTTCAATGACTGAAGCTCAGTAGGTTCCAAACAACAACTCAAATTTGACCCTCAACCTTACTAACAGCTACAGAACCTGACACCTCTCACAGGCAGAGCAACTTCCTCACAATCAGAATACACATACTTTTTCTAGATCACACACATGTACAGTTAATGTATACATTCAAAGTTGAAACGTATTTGGTCTGTGTTAATTTAGGTATTATAGATGTTTCATTTTTAACTGAACCCTACGCACTGAGATCACACCACTACTCTCATTTATTAATCAAGCACCAAATTACGCAAACAAAATACCTTAGATACCAGTACTAAAACATAGTGTGATCCTTGCAATAATTCAGTGTTTGCTTCCTCTCTCACTCCGAGCACTTACCATTCCTCATCTTTTACGTGTCTAAGTTGAATTTGATAAATATTGCACTTTTTAATTTGATATTTTCCTTCACTGTTTTCCTCCAAAGGCAGAAAGGTCACAGTTCCATTGTGAATATCTGAAAAGATACGTAAATAGTGATACATTATTCCATGGTTAACCACCTAAGTTAGCACCAAAATAAACTTTTGTTTCCTTACTACTTTAAGAGCAAACCAGTGAGGCAAGATTTAGGACAACACAGGAAGAACCACAATGCTAAGAACAGACACACTTCTCGGTGTGCCTAACATTTGAAACCACTAAATTGTGCTTTCTGCTGCACAATGTTTTCCAAAATATCTAAGGCTGATCAGTAACACTATTCATGTTCTTTAAATCTAAATTTTTGAATAAAGTAAAAGCTAGACAATGAGTTTTTTCTAGCACAAAACCACTGCTTTGTCCCATCCCACAGTAAATCCAGTTGTGGGAAGCACATTCCAAAATAGAGACTTACATATCACCCTGGCATTAGATAAACAATCAGTGCAATCAATTTTTGCCTTATTCAAACACAGGACCCATTGTGTTATTTTAATTAAGTATAGCTACGCCTTACTTTTAGCGATATGCAGGTCTTTTTGAATCATAAATTTAACTGGGTCTGGTATTCTGATTCTTGTCAAAAACTATCCAAAATTTATCTTAAAAAGGTGTCAACCTCCACTCTATATAAGTTTCTTTACATTAGTAGAATTTACTGCAGCATATTACCATCGTATAATGTAAGCTCCTAAATAAAATATTTCAAAAAACAATAAAAATCAAGCTTAATTCTTAAGCAATGCTAAAGGACAAGAAGGCTGACACCACCAGCTCATCTGGGCTAGGCGGGTGACACAGCTGCCCACTTTTGTCATTAACGCTGACATTTTCAAAGGCTACAGTCACTCCCTGCAAGCCCATAACCAGGTTTGCAGGACGAGCAGCGTTTTTGCGTGGGCAGCTCACTCGCGGCAGCAGCTCGCACGACGCCGCTCCCTTCTTGCCTCCTCTTTTTAAGGGAAACAAGAAGACGAGGCGCTTTCCGTGTCTCTTCCCGAGGAGCGGGGCGCCTGGCTTCCCTACGCGCTCTTCCCATCTCCGCAGCGCCTTTACGCAGGACACGCCAGCTCTTCCCCTACTGCCCCTTCCTAGGGCGGCAGCGGGGGCTGTTTAAACCAGAGCCCCACAGGCGTCTGACCCCCTGCAATCTGTGTTTCAACCGCTGACACTTCCTAGCACAAAAAAACCCACCAAACAAAAAAAATATAAATAAAATTTCAGCGCACGGTAAGGGCGAAAATCCACCTGTACTCCCACAAGTAGGAAAAAAGCGGCGTTTATCCCGTCGGGTAGATGACAACCTCACCCCCCGCACGCTGCGCCCCGCCACGGCGGCCGCTCCCGCCCCGCGCAGGAGCGGGCCTGGCCTCCCGCCCCAGGCCGCCTCCCGGCTCACCTTGTACCGCCAGCTCCTTCGGCGGCGGGGCCGGGGGGCCGCCGGGCCGCCCCCGGGGCAGCAGCGTCCTCAGCACGG